>JAPYZK010002700.1:0-14838 GCA_030522785.1 Platygaster equestris | reverse complement strand
AAACACTCCATATTGTGATGCATTCTTTTTTTTTTTCTCTCACACTCGAACTTGTGATGTTACTTCTCTTTTTTTCCCTCCGCTGTTGGTCAGACTGGGAATTTTTCAAACTTCCCGCGCCATAATCCTCGCTGGGTAAACTACCCTACATCTCAATTCATGAACGTTTTTCAAACTCTCAATGAAAACGTAGAATATCACTACCTCTTTCCGATTATATTACTGAATAAATTTCCCATTTTATTTAGAATATTAGAATTAACGCATATGGATTCGATAAATCCAAGATGGCGCTGCACTCGAAAAAATGGCGGGCGCGGCATATTCGATTCAAGTCGCCTTTATTTATAGACCCAACGGGGAGTCGAACAATTCACTATACCCGTCGTGAAAATTCACTCGCAAATCCAAAAAGTTCATTTCGCCCACGTCCCTCGCCCCCCCCCCTAGTATTCGCCCCCCCCCCCCCCCTTCCCGCTCCACAACGAGACGTCGAGCTCGATGGAGTTCGAAAAAAACCGTTACAAAAATAACACCTACTGACCAACACGTTGTTTGCCGAAAAGCGGCGTTTAATGCGAGAAACTGCAAAATCGACCATTTGTGCCCGCGGATTTTCGCGTCGATCGCGAAATTGTGCCAATTTCGAACGGTTGCGTCACTCAATTTTCCACGGACTGAGACTCCCGATCGTGGGTGGTTGGAATTTCCCGCGATGAAAAGAAAAAAGAGATTTTAATAGTACGGAATGCGCGTCATATATAGAGCGCGAAAGCTTGCGGTATTGATAAAAAAAGAATTGTAGTGACATCGGGAAACGATTCGCGTGAAAAAATTGCGCGCGTGGTGATCGAGGGGGGAAAATAAGGAAGGAAAGGGAGGAAAATGTGAGAAAAGTGTTCGCGCTATGCAAAGTGGACCGCGCGCTATCGTTATTTATAGAAGCTTCTATAATATTTGTCCACGACTTTCATCGCGCCCGTTTTTCGCGTGTGGATCATGAATGGTCGAATATCGTTGAAAATCCGAGTTATGATAAAAGATGGAAGTTGCGCGGTGGCTCCTGAAGCGGCGGCGAAGGCGGCGGCAACAAGTGCCGCGCGCTTCAAAGACTCGGAAGTTCCGATGTTCGAGCTGAAATGAATGAGTGATGGAAAAACACCATCGTCATCGGTGATGACGAGTAGTAAGTACGTTTGCGATGCAGCAACTTGCGTTTTATTTTGGAAGTCTTTGAGTGTTCTGATTTGGATCAAAGTCCAAAGGACAGCGAATTAAAATTTTTACTTATTAATCTTAAATTAATTCCTCTTCGGTGATTGGCGGATATGAGGATATTTTGGCCGCCATCTTTACCGCGTTATAACGGCGTTATTATTAATATTATATATGTACACTATTGAGACTCATGATATTTATTTTATTTTATATCATTGAAATTTGTAAATTTAGATCAGTGGATATTTCACGGAGTTTTGAGTGTTATAGCATTTTCGATTGATCCCAATTTCGTTACGACGTTGTAAGGCCGTTATACCGCGGTTAATATCGCGGCCAAAAATCGAGTGGACAACTGGAATTCCTCTTCGGTGATTGGCGGATATGAGGATATTTTGATCGCCATCTTTACCGCGTTATAACGTCGTAACAAAATTGAAATCAATCGAAAATGCTATAAGTAAAATTTAGTTGATTCAGTCAGTATTAGCGGAATTTTTAGAATAAGTGGTATTTTATGATGTCAACGTGCATTGATATGAAAAATTTTCCAAAAGTGGAGACGAGTTTTTTGCAGTTTAGGGGCGTTTTCGAAAATCGCTGATCAAAATGATGTTCACGGGGGGCTCGCACGTGAAGAAAAAAAATCCTGGTGGCAATAACTCCAGGAAACCAAGTCTTGAATCTTCCTCAAAAAGTCCTGCAGGCGCAACTGCCCAGGGCAATCGTGTCAGATCCGAGGGATATACCTATAGGTACGTAACATATATATTAATATTCTTAATATTTTATTGTTAATATTTAATTATTAATTTATCATTGATCTTATTATTTATTATCAATATCTATGTTATTATTTATTATTCATATTATTTATTAGTTAATATTTTATTCTCAATATTTATTATATTATTATTCTTAATATTTTTATGACTTAAGTAATAACCCTTTACGAATATTTCAATTGAAACGTTTTGGATGAAAGGTGTTGAATACATTCAAAAGGAAATTTTACATAAATATTCCATATTAAATATATAAAGTACCTTTCGAACGAAACATTGTTAAAAAGTGTCACTGCAAACTCTTAAAAACGTTTTGGAAATATTACAATCGAAACACTTCAGTTGAAGTAAATTATAAAGATTTTTACAATAAAATTTTTGGAATAATTATTTTGAAACGTTACATGACTGTTCCAGAAATGTTGCAAATGAATGATTTCTAAAAAGATGTTTCTGAAAGCATTTCAATAGAAATATTTTTGTAAAAAAGTGACTGAAATATTTTTTAAATCTTCGAATCGAAACGTTTTGGACGAGAGCGTACTGAAAGCTTTCAAAAATCTTACGTGATTTGCGGAAAGCTTTCGTGCCGATTGGGAATTCGTACTCTCAGAACTGGAAAGTCAACGATTCATAACTTCATAATTTCAAAGACATTTTCATCGAAATTTGTATTTATAAAAATACCAAAAGATCGCACGAATTCGAAGAATTTAAAAGATACGGTTCCAATTTTACATTTTTTTTCTGTAATTTCTGGCGGAAATGAAATTGTAATTCGTTTTGTTGTTTATCAGGACGAGGATACCGTCCCCCCTTAATCCTGCGGAACTTCTTTCGAATTCGGCGGATTCCGGTTTCGCGAGTACCGCTTCCGGAGCAACGGGGAGAACGTACGTGTACCGGACCCGAGTTCCCCGGCGCGACCTCCAGGCTTCGGCGGCGTCGCCACCTCCGGAAACGAGAATAGTAAATAAAATAAATCTCCGATTGCATGACGTCACTAGGTGGCGAATCGAAGCGACGATACAAATGATTCTTGAAATTATGTTGTCACTGTAGGTGGGCGTCCCGATAACTCGCAGAAGAGGCGCCATCAAGCAAAACAAAGTACACGTCGTTCGGGGACACAAATTGGTTGCCAAGTTTTTCAGGCAGCCCACGTTCTGTGCATTTTGTAAAGATTTTTTATGGTTTGTTTTATTGTACATTTTGGATATTTTTTTTCGTTTATAATAGTGGTGACAAAGTTGAGAATTTCAATTTTCATGTTTCAGTATTCCGAAATTCAGAATAAATCATAAATTTTAAATTCAGAAGTCACATAGTTCCAAAATTTAACTTTAAAACTTCGCAAACATACAAAACACTAATATAAGGACGGAAATTCAAATCAGAAAATTTTCAAATTTACGAAAAATTGTAATGTACGTGATACTCAACATTTTGATGTATAAGACTTCGAAAAATTACGCATCAGACAGGGGGAAGGGAGGGGGTGAGATTTATGTTACGTAACACTACTTTTTCGGGTTTTTTCGGGAGCGAAGATTTTTATATTTGTCACCACTAATGAACATCGTTTATAAAGTGCAACTTTCGCAAATATTACACTTTTTTATGACATGATATCAAGCTTATATCGAATGTAATGTTTTACAGGGGTTTTGGAAAACAGGGCTATCAGTGCCAAGGTAATTTTTCCAATTTTGAAAACCGTTTTAAGTAGGGCGTCCAGACGTCCGTATTTATATGTACATGTCCGTATTTTACGTGCGCTGTCCTGGTCTCTGTATTTTTCGAGAAATGTCCGTATTTTTGATCGATTTCAGATAGAAATGAACAATTTTACCTGAATATCACATTTTTTTCAAGTGGAATTTGGGATCTGTATTATAAATTCGAAAAATTTTTAAAGTTTGAACGTTTTGAGAATTTCAACGATTTCGAGCAATTCCATAATTTCGAAGATTATGGACATTTTAAGAGTTTTCGAATTTTCGAGAATTTGAAATATTTTCATTATTCTGGAATTTCAAATATTTTGATTATCGCTAAATTTCGGAAACTTTCGGAATTCAAGGATTTTGGAATTTACGAAAAGTTTAAAAAATTTCCACGATTTTGAGAAATTAAATAACTTTAAAGATTGTGAAAATTTGAAGAATTTTCAAAGTTTCGACAATTTTGAATATTTTTATTATTCTGAAATTTCAAATGTTCTGATTACTGTGAAATTTCAAAAATGTAGGGATTTCGTAAATTGTGAGATTTTTGAAAATTTTCGGTATTTCAAAATTTACGAAAAGTTTAAAAATTTTTCGGATTTCCATGATTTCAATAATTTTGAGAATTTTTACAATACAGGTTATTTCAAAATGTCTGAAAAATATGAGAGTTCGGAATTTCTTTCAAAATTCTCAATAAAGAATTCCAAATATTTTGACTATTCTGAAATCTCGAAAGTTTCGAGAACGTGGAGAAATTTCAAAATTTTCAAAATATTAAAAAATTCACGAAGTTTGAAAATTTTTAGACTTATGAGAATTTTTAAGATTTTGAAAATTTTTTAAATTCTCGAAATTTTCATCAATCTTAGAATCCAGAAAATTTTGATCATTTGAAAAAAGCATAAAATTTGAACAATTCCAAAACATTCGTAAATCCATCGATACTTTGAAATTCGAAAATTGTAGTAGTCTTGAATATTTTGTTTAAATTTCAAAAAATTTTAGAATTTGAATTTTTTCGATTATCTAAATACATTATTATGACATTAAAATCATCATATATATATATATTATAAACGTATATGATAATAACCACATGATATTAATACATCAATAAATGAATATTTTATGAATAATATATGAAGGGATGGGGGGGGGGGTGGTAAGGAACATGTCCTGATTTTTCGTTCTTACGATCTGGACACCCTAGTTTAAATTGGTCTTTTTATCACAATTGTTTGAATGCAATTTTTTGATATTTGCAGCTTGTCAAACAGCTGTGCATAAGAAGTGCCATCATAAACTATTGACTAAATGTCCTGAAAGTGGAAGGGATTCGGAAAACACACTTGTAAGTATAGAATTTTCGTGTATTATGGTATTTCTTTTATTTTACAATTTTCCACTTCTCTCAACTCATTCTCTCAACTTGTTAACTCGAAACTGCAATTTTGGCATTTCAATTCACTATACTTAAATATTAATTTCGTTTGTTGAGACTAAAAAATAAATAGCTCCAATCTTTTAATTCATGAATTAATATTCTTCAATATTTCCTGATTCTGAAAATTGACCATTTTGAAGTTTGATCTCCAAAGTGACAATACCCAATCAAATTAAGATTCTGAATCAAAAAATTCCGTATCCTCTGTATTCGGAAATTCCAAATTTCAAAATTGTGCATTTTTATATGACCCTGATAATTTCGTAAAAACTGAAAAAACTATCACCAATTTTTGGAGTCTGATAAGTATGTTAAAATTTTTCAAATAATTTGCAAATTTTCTGAAACATTTCAAAATTTCTTAAACTTTTCACAATTTTTATAGACTTTCCAGTAAACAAGCGTGTTCACTGAAAAGTTTAAATGTGAACCCAAACTAAGCTCGCAATTTGCCACACTTTATAAATCAGTTTTTTTTTATTATGTATACAGTCGATTTCTTTGACTTCTGATCATTCTCAAGAAGAAATTTCATGTATTTTGCAGTATTTGATGGAGAGGTTCAAGGTCAACGTCCCTCACAGGTTTCGAACTTACACGTTCATGTCGCCGACATTTTGCGACCACTGTGGTTCCTTATTGTACGGTTTTTTTCGCCAAGGTCTACGATGCGCCGGTGAGTCAAATCATTGCATTTTGTGTTATTTTATTTTGTTCCTAATTCGGTAAAAAATATCGGAATAGGACAAAACACCCGGAAAATAAGATTTTATTTTTGAAAAAAGGGTCATTCCAGGTTTACTCTGCTCGACCACGCGATACATCATTTTTTATTGACGTAAATAAGCCTCAAATAGATCGCGAGAACACTCAAGCTCGTACTCGAAAATTCATAGTTTATTCATCGAATGATTCATTTATTTAATTTGGAGGCTACTCAAATGAGCATTTAATGCTGTATTCGCAATATAACTGAAATTTTCATTTACACCTCGAAAAATCACGCGAATCGTCAAAAATAGAAAAATGAGACTTAATTGCTTTTTATTACGAACGCCGTGAACAGTGTGCGTTTTTTCCACTGTTGTCATTTTTCCCACGTTGTAGGAAAATATTGTTACATTAGTAGCTAATTCTATTATTTTTTATGCAAGAGCTCGGCTTCAAAAGGTACTGACATTTTTGTATATGCCTGTACAAAATTATTGTGTACCTTTCAAAAATCTGGGATATTTTCGGAGGTCTCTGAAAATGCCCTAGTGATTCTAATTTTGATAAAAACCTTATAAAGAATTTTTATAATAATTTTTATGAGGTCGGTTTTGTTGAAGTTTTACAAAATTTTCATTTTTTATAAAGTGACTCCATAAAAGTCGTATAAAAAAATTTTTTTATAAAAATTTTTTTCAACATTTTTTAAATATGCAAACATTTTTTGAACCTTTTTTGGATAATTTTTGCTAATGTATAGACCCATTTTTCATCGGTCTATGAGGCTCTAGCTCAAATTTCGTTTCGAAAGAAATTAAAAAATTTTTTAGAGGCAGCGGGATTTGAACTTGCGACCTTTGCATCAGAAATCCGATAGTTAACTTTCTTGTCCATCAAATCTATGTCAATTTGGATGCTTATTTCCAATTTGAGTTAAAGAATCTTCAAATCCTAGAAAACCATTTGTTTTTTAGTTTTATAATTGCTAAAAAACGCTACGAATATGATTATCTATTTCCTTGTGTAATAAAAACGTATCAAATATTACTATAAGAGAAACTCCTTATATCAGGGAAGCTTTTTTCATAAAAATATGAAACTTTCTATAAAAATCACGAAGTTTTTGTAAAAATAAAGGTTTTATAAGAAAACTTGGAGGCTTTCAATTGGTTTCATAACAAAACAGATAAATTGTATGCAAATTTTGACAGATTTTATAAAAATTTTTTTTTTTTTTAAGTTTTTATATAACCATTTCATAAAAATCGAAAATTTTCGATAACTTTCATAAAATCGACCCCATAAAAAAACGAATTTTTATAATTAATTCACTGATTTTATAAAAATTTTGCCTGTTTTTATAAAAACTACTATCGCTAGGGTGAATTTTTCGAAATGTTCAATCATTTTTGAAAAGCGTTAAAAATGCGCGAATTTCGCGATACAATTTTTAGAATAAGTTGAATTACGAAATCCGTATGGATATAATGCCCTTAAATTTTGAATTAAATTCATTCAACTTCTCGAAGTGGAAAAAAACTTTCGAGAATACACTCATATTTAGTACCATCTCATTTAAGCGTTGACAGGGAGAATTGCATTCATCGCATTTACAGAATAAAATGGTTGTACTCCTGCCCTAGATTACAATGTCCAAAACTCAGGGATTTTGACTATTCCTTAACATGTCGCCCAGCATTAGAATCACATCCATTCGAGATTTCCTCGTAATTCGATTTCCTGCAACTTCGCATTGAACTTTGCCAAAGCGTCAGCGTAGCGATAATAACCTGTCGAGAGACGAAGATGCGAAGCGCGACAAAACAAAAGCTCGCGAGGAAATTCACAATTACTGGCGCTTGTTAAATTATTGCGGAGTTTTTGGGGGTAAAGTTAGACGCTAGGAAGCCTCGTACGCTAGAATTCTATTCTTACACTGGGTCGCTGGTTGAAAATTCAGTCGGTCTTGGCTCCCTGAACCGTGAGAACGCTCTTCCTCGCACCTGACTCCACTTCGTGCCCCCTTTTGCCCTTATCAACAAGCGAGAATCAGTGTACTTTTTGCACCCTTTCCCCATTTTTTTCCAACGCCGGAATTTTCTCAGTTTTGACATCTTCCGCATCTATCGAGGACGCGGCTGCAGCAGCTGCGGAATATTTTTAAACGCCATGCCTTACTACGGGGATGTGCCCTATTATTACGGGGGTAGTGCGTTTTCCAACCACAGCTCGCTCATGACAGGCACTGGCCGGTAAGGTTCATTATTGTTTTTCCCGTCCGAAAAGAAAAACTCGAGGAATATGTTAGTTGTGGGAATGTTAGGAAGCAGGAAGTATTTTTTCGTTTCGAGCTTGTTTCTGGCAGTGAAATTGATTCGGACTGATGCTACGGTGTTTTGGAAGATATTTTTCCAGTGGTAGAGAAAAACTAGACTTGGGATGAGTGAATGGTTTTATATACTTTACGGAAATAGTGTATTGTGCCACGAGTTGAAGAAGTTGAGGGTTTTCAATCATTGCACGAGTTTGGACCCCAAAAGTGATAAATTCGTAAATTTGGAATTGAAAAGTCCAAAAATCGAGCAATTTCGGCTTTTCACATTAGACTGTCTCGAACTCAAACATCAACTCTAATGTTCGAGCTTACAAACTGAAAAAACGCGAATTTTGGAATTTTTCGAAGTTCTCTTCAACATTTCCGAAGTTCGAAAACTCAAAAATTTGAAAGTTCAGAAACTAAATTCTAAGAGTTACATATTTGAACTCCAAATTTATATAACTTTAATTTGAAAACATCGAAATCACAATAAAATAAATGCAAAATTTGAGTCAAATTCTGGAAACCTTTCGATCAAAAAATAAAAAAATTCATTGAAGTATACGAAATTCAATATTCGGAAATTCAACACTCACAACTGAGAAATTTCAGTTTCTAACATTAAACTCTTTCAAAGTCGCAAATTCTCAATGTTTGAAATTCGAACATACGTAAATTCAAATTGTGAAATTTATGATGCTCAATTTCACAATCGTCCAAGATTAAATCCCTACTTCGCGAACATTTATTCATATAAATAGTTGCATTTTCGAAAAGTCTTTTTGAACTCCACCAGGGTATCCCAAAAAATGGCCATTTTTCAAAATTAATACGAACTCAAAATTACCTTTTTCTCTTCGGTGCAGAACATATTTTATTCCTCTGCTGAAAGTTATAGGGGAGGCTAGATAAATTAATTCTCCAACTCAAAAACAAGGCTGCAACTAAATCTCGAAAATTACGACTTTCCAATCATCGGAGCACTTAGTTTTGGCCCGGTATACAAACCGCCGTTTTTACGTCAGATTTCGAAAATCTGTGCGGAATCCAGCTTCGAGCAAGCGCCTCAATTTTTTGGCAAGATTTCAATTGGTAATGCTCGCGCAGAACCTTCAAAGCCAGAGTCACGGTTCTTGCTATAAATGCGTGCGCTCTCAAATAGCGCATCAGCGCATGAATTTATTGCTGCCATAAATTGAAAACTTAAATTTTATTTGTTTCCCAAATTTTAAAATAATTAATCTCGAAATATATGTAACATACGTCCACATGAAAAACATAATTAATTTTTAATGATTCTGAGTACTGTCAAATATTCTTGAAAGTTCTGAAAAATTGTTAAGAATTTCTGAAATGTTTAAAGAGTTCGGATGAATTACAAATTTTATCATAGTTTACAATTTTTACAAGTTTTCTGTAAACGTTCGAAATTTTTTGGTTTTACAATTATTGCCATTGTCATTTGTCCAATAAAACTCAAGGTGGGATGTATCACAAGTTTTTGTTGTAGAATGTATTTCTCGCTCCATTCAAAACAATAAAAATTTCAGAAACAATGTTTCCATACTTTTTTTCACGTCACGTCGTAAATGTATGAAAGTATTCTAAACTCGCGGAGCTGAGATCCTGGCACGTCACGACCCAAGCTTCATGAATGTAAATTTTTCATTCTTCGCATCCCTCAACTTCGTGTCAGCGCTCCGTATAAAAACAGCTGTAAGGGACAATTAATTATTGTTGCCAACGTAATGCTGCGCTCGCGTACTCGGACTCCCAAATTTTCGAATGACGACGCAATTTAAATTTGGATTCAACTTGAACTGGAAGAACGCTCTCGGCTCGGCTTTTTTCTCGGCCAAAAAAGTGTCTAAATTTAGAGAGCGTCTTTTTGAACACGTCAAAAACTTCGATTTTGGCATTTAATTAGTATGAGTGGTTTGAACAATGCTATTAAAGATTGATCATTTTTGCTGTAAAATTCAGCATTGACAAATAACGAGTTTTGTCAACTAAAAGTGTGTACATTTGGAAACTGGTTTTTCATCATTTTTGGACTGTTGATTTTTAGATTTTTGAACAAGATAATTAGTGGCAGATCCACATGGGACTAGAGTTCCATATTTATAGAGAATATGTCATTGATTAAGTGGATCAAATTGATGACGTCAATCGAATTTTTAGTTGCATCATCGTGAATTATGCTATTTTTGTATTACACGCAACTTATAAAAATTTTTTCATGACTCTTCGGAATTAATTATAATTATTCACAATTTTTTTCATTTAGGAGAATTTTGAAGGAACTGTTGGCATTTCCACAAATTTCGTTAGTGTACACGGATATTTTTAGAAATTTTTGTTTCACGAGTTTCTTAATTCGAAATTTTCCAAGATTCCTGGAAACGCTTTGGACAATTTGTATAACATTTTTTCTTTCGTGATCTTTCGAAATTTTTCATAATTCTTTAATCCCCATTTTTAATTCGTCGAAAACTGAAAAACTGCCGAGTCTTTGTCTCGATGTCCCAAAAATTGCCTAAAATTTCAAACAATTTTTGTACATAAAACAATTACACAACTTTGATAAATTTTCAACAACTTTATTCGAAAACATTTTCTCTCCAACTTTTCGTCGTTCTGAAAAAGCAGCAAAATTACAAAAGTTCGAAAACTGATACTTCGAAAGCCATGCTGAATGTACACGAATTCAAATTCCCTCAGCAGTTTTTGGAAACTTATACTTTGATCATAAGATAATCAGCAAAGTAGCCCATTCCGAAAAATTTATGAACCGTTGAGACGTGGGAATGAACAAACAAAAACGTTGCGGAGAAGTCGATGAATGTTTTAAAAATATGCACGTTGCACGGGTCGTCGCACTTTGCGCCCGTTATTGCGAGTAATTCATGGGTTGTGTTCATTTCTTACGTAAACTGATTTACCGTTTATTTTCCATTTCAACTTCTTCGTAATTAACTAGGACTTATTCATTTCTCCAAATTATTCAATTCACCTCCCTTCCATCGAATTACGGAAGAAACTCGAAAATAAACGGAAACAAAAAATTCCAAAACTTTTCCCTCTCGGCCAGTCGACAAACAAAAGTATACTTTTTTTCCTCTCGCAATCCCAAACAACCTTCTCGAGTTTTTCTCTGCGGCGGTCAAAAAACCAACCCCCAAATCCAACCCTAAACCCAAAAACACGGATTTATAGGATTTTCAGCCCCATGCCAACACGCTACACCCCCCACCTATCAACCATCACGGAGTCACCCTTATCCTCCTACACATCCCCGCTATCCTTCCAACAACGGATGCACCGCAAAATCAACACCCCCAGCAACCTGTACAACAATTTACAAACATCCCCAAAGACCAAAAATTTCGGACGTCCGGTAAGAAGAGACCGAGCCACCGTCAAAATCCGTCTGCAGGCCGCCAAAGACAACCCCAGTCTACTAACCCACAACACGAAACACGAGCGTTCGATCGGGGAAATGTTAATGAGGAAGTTCCTCATCAAAGAGTCATCGAAACCGAATCATTATCCCAGACTCTACCACAACACCAATTATCCGATCCAGCAGAAGAAAGACGACGAAAGTAAGGAAAGAGCAAAGGGCGAGGAGGAAAAGGAAACAGACGACATGGCTCACATGGGAAGAATAACCCGGAAGATGACCCGGAGACGCTCATCAGCGGACGTGGATCCGGTGTTGCTGCACCTGCAAGCGGAAATGCTGGACACGATGGTCGCGGAGGAGGTCGCGGGAGTCGAGGCGGAGGTGCGCATGGGCACCCTGGTGCTTCCACGACGGGCCAGCATGGCCACGACTACAAGCGCCACCAGCGACGAAGACCCCCAAGGGACCCAGCAGCTCAAGAAAGCCCTGCGCAGGACGAAACGCAAAAAAAGGGTCAGCTCAAGGGGATCCAAAGAGGCAAAGGAGGCTTTGAGGGAGTCTAAGGAGGTTTCAAGAGAATCTGAAGAGGTTACTGAGGAGTCCGTAGAGTTCAAGGAAGTCTCTACCTCGGAAGCAGAACTAGCGATCCAGCAACAGCAACTGCTCAAGATCGAGGCCTGTAACAGCGTGGGAGATTTGTCCACCGTGTGGGTCAAAGGTTCAAAGGGCGAAAGCTTTGAGGAACTCGACGAAACCAAGGTCGTCCTGAGCTGCAAAACACCGTATGTTCAAGACTGCGCCAGGTACAGTGCTCATCTGACGCTGACAGTGCCAGACAAAGAACCTGCTATCGAATCGGATAAAGGAACTTCAATTAAATCGATCAATGAAAGAGATGAAGTTGAAATCTTGCGTAACAAGGAGGCTCCGAAGAAATTGGATCGACTCAAAACTCCTGCGAAAGGTTTGAAGGACAATGAACCTTTGATAAAATCTTTGGAGAAGATCGATGAATCAGATCAGTTGAAGTCTGAAGGTTTGCAGGATAAAGAACCTACGGCAATATCGATCGATAAAATCGAGAAATCGAATACATTTAAACCGGTCAAAGAATTGCTGGATGAAGAACCTGCGATTAAACCGATAGGTGAAATCAGTAAATCGAATCAACTCAAGACTCCAGCCAAAGAACTTTCGACATCAATCGATGTAACAGATAAATCAGATCAAGTCAAAGGCCCTATCAAAAGCTTGCAAGATGAGGAGCCTCAAACCAAATCTATCAATAAATCCGATCATTTCGAAACTCCTGGCAGGAACTTACCGGGGAAAGAACCTTCACCGGAATCTACCAATAAGATCGAAAAATCAGATCAAAATAAAATCCCTTCCATAGATTCACCTGATAGAGAACCTGTCATCAAAAAATCGGATAAATTCGAGACTCCTGCGAAAGACTTGCAAGATAAAAAACCCTCGATTGAATCGATCGACGATATCGATGAATCAGATCGATCCAAAAGCCCCGTCGAAAGTTCTCAGGCTAAGGAACCCCCAACAAAATCGATCAATGAGATCAATCAATCCGATCGATTCGGAAGCCCTGCCAGAGATGGCACATTGATCGTGACGGAAGCCAAGAAGGCTAAAGATATCGAGGATAGGGCGGCCGTTCGCAGCAGTGGTGCGGACGCCGTCGACGTGCACGCGGAAGCGGCCGTGCGCGAGTGCGAGGAGGTCAAGAAAAAACTGGAGGAGGAGGAGGAGGCAACGAAGAAAGCGCTGATGCAAGACGATCGGTCGCTGACAGATGCGACGACGACGAGAAACGGTGTCAGAGAGGGTAGCGGAAGGTCGACCCTGAACAACGAGGAGAAGATGCAGCAAGTGGAGCATGTACCGTCTCCTCGAAGCCCGGAAGTTGATTTCTGGAACGAGATCAAGGAAGATGAAGAAGCCGGTGTCGAAGACTCGCGCAGGAGCACCATCAAGGTTTTGACGGTTGCGCCAGGTGAGGGAGAAGAGGCTCCGGGGCCACTCACGAAGTGGGGGAACCGGAATAACCTTTCACAGTTGGAGGAGTTGGACAAAGATGGGAAGTTGGGGAAATTGGGGGAGGAAGACGAGGAGGATGAAGCCACTCCCGTGGCCTCCTCCAACGCCAGTGTCGTCAACACGCCCCAGGCTTCCAAAAAGGTTTCGAAGACGAAGAAAATGGTGAAGAAGAAGAAATCGACGGTGAAATCATCGGGGAAGAAGAAAATCGAGAAAATCGTGGAGGAAAAACCGGAGCCCTCGAAGGTGGTATCGGCTGTGGTGGCGCCGACGCCTCCGACGTTGTCACGGAACGTACCGAGTCAACGGCCTCTTGATTTGACCAGGGTCTTCTACACGACCCCGTACCAGTTGCTGACCGCGACACCTAGGGATTTGAGGAAAATAAGACGGGGGAAGAAGAGGAAAAGCCCGCGCAAGAAAAGTCCTCCAAGGGGATTGTCTTGTAGTAGCGATAGTACTGGTAGCACCGCCAGCAATCAGAGCACTCCGGAAGAAAATTCGGACGATGACCATCATAAGAGACTTGCTTCTACGCGCAGCAATGATTCTGGATTTGACGGGTCACCTAGGATACTGAGTAATTATTGTGTTTGTCGAGGGGCGATTCACTCACTGAAGTTTTGGAACTTATGAAGCTTTGGAATATTGAATTTTCGAAGAATTATTAAGTTCTGCAGTTCTGGAAGTTTCGGAAATTTTACAAGTTTTTGAAATGTTGGAATTTCGAATTATTTGCGCATGTTCAAAAACAATGAAATTTTAGAATTTTTAAGATTGAAAATTATAAAGTTTTAATATTTTTACATTTCTGGATATTTTGCAAGTTTTTAAGTTGTCGTATATTTTGAAATTATGAAGCCTAGAATTTTCGAAATTTGAGAAGTTTTTTAAATGTCGAAATTTTTAAGTTTTTGAGAATTTCCAAGAACTTGGAAGTTTTGAAGAATTTTAAAGAATACAAATTATCAAGTTACGACGTTTTTGAAGTTCTGGGAATTCCGCATACTTTCAAGTACTTCGAAGTTTTTAAGCAAAGAAATCTTAAAATCTGACATTTCAAGATTTTTAAGTTTCGAAGTTGTAAATTTTGGACATTGAATTATAAAGTACTGAAATTTTAAAAGTTTCGGAAATTTTGTGAGTTTCAAAAATGTTGAAATTTCCAAGTT
>JAPYZK010002698.1:0-15339 GCA_030522785.1 Platygaster equestris | reverse complement strand
TTGAATTGCAGGAGACGCTAAAGTTTATCGAAATAAGTTCATGGAACAAAGTAATTAGAGCCAATTATTTGTAAATTAATTTTGTGTAGTTTTCGAACACGCTCATTGAAGTATCAAGTGTTATCATTTCGTGGTGCGGCGCGACATATGTAAGTGGTGGCAGCGACGTGGGATATACTTGTGCAAAACAGCCCAGGACCACAACGGTATTGCAGCGGCTGCACAAGGATCCACGCCTGGAGCGATTCAACGCGAGGCAAGGTGCCGAAATCGTCATCGAGGATTCACAACGTCTACAGCAACTCCGGTGCAGAAAATCAACTGGACCAACTCGTCGACCCGAGGCCAGGAACACAGTATCGAAATCGACAGATGAGTGAGTAGACAACTCACTATAAAAATAATATTTATAATTGTTACGAAAATATTGCCATTGAAAAAACAATTTGAACAAAAATGGGCAACGAATACGTTACAAAAGAAGAACTAAAAGCATTCGAAACAGGTATCATAGAGCAAATAACTTCAATGCAAGCTAATTTTGCGAAACAGATTAAGAAATTGACGCTTTCTCAACCAGAAAATTCGGGAGTTTCACAAAAATGTTCTGTCATAAAAAAAGAAAACAATTCCGAGCTCACTGACGACGATGATGAGCTCAGTGTAAAAACGCAAGAAACCCAGTATCGGAGACTTCCGATACGAACTGCGCTCGAAACAATGAGAGCGTTTGATGGAAAAAATATGTCCATTGAGACTTTCATCGATATGGTTGGAAGCGTTGCACCCCATATCGAAGAATCTGAAAAGAGAGTTTTTGAAAATGCTTTGATAGCAAAGAAAATAACTGATGATGCTGCACACTTGGAACTTGAGGAATTACTCGAGCACCTCAAAACAATTTTTAAACGAAAAGATCAAATTAAATCATATCAAATTCAAAGAAGCCTCATGACACAAAAAAAAGGAGAAACACTTTCTCAACTAGGGACGCGGTTTACCCAAATCAACTTCAAAATCATGCGGGCAATAAATTCACGGTCAAAGGACTATAAAACGAAACAGATTATGCAGAACATTAAACTTGAAGCTTCAGCAAAAGCATTTGTAGCAGCGATCCACGATCGAGACATTAGACAAGAAGTTCGCTTGCTTGAACCTAAAAATTTGAAAGAAAATGATGTCATCGTATTTAGGAGAACTCTGAAAGAACACAACGAGAAAGTGGTCATTTTGTTCGAGAGATTAAGAAAGGCTGGCCTCAAACTGCAACCGGACAAGTGCGAATATTTACGCCCAGAATTAGCTTTCTTAGGTCATGTCATCTCCAAGGGTGGAGTGAAACCTAACCCTGAAAAGCTAGATGCCGTAAAAAACTTTCCTGTACCCAAAAATCCAAAAAACATCAAACAATTTCTCGGACTTGCGGGCTTTTACCGGAAGTTTATTCAAAATTTCTCGAAATTAGCCCTTCCTCTGACCACTTTGTTGAAAAGTTCAACGCCTTGGCAATGGACACACGTAGAACAAGATGCATTTGACAAGCTGAAGGACAAACTAACAACACCACCTGTTCTGAAATTCTCCAATTTCAATGAAGATTTAATCTTCACGACAGACGCTAGCAACCATGCGCTAGGACGAATTCTCTCACAAAATGATGAAAGCGGTACCAAACCTGTTGCTTACTATTCGCGAACTTTTAATAATACAGAAAGGAACTACTCAACGACCGAAAAAGTATTGTTGGCGATAGTTGCATCAGTTAAACACTTCCGACATTTCCTGTTCGGCCGAAAATTGAAGATCATCACGGATCATAAGCCATTGACTTGGCTAATGAATGACAAAGAACCAAGTTCTCGTCTTATGAGGTGGCGCCTCAAACTGGAGGAGTTCGAATATGAAATTCTCTACAAAAAAGAAAATCAGAACACCAACGCGGATGCACTTTCCAGGATTACATTTATAGATGCTTTCGACAACGTACCGTTGAAGGACATTCGCAATAACAGCGAAAAATCTTCCTCGCATTCGACCGGAAATGACCAAGATGAAAGAGTTCAAAACGAGACAAAACCTACATATGAGAATTATGCGATGAGTGACAAAAACATTTGGCCAAGTAATGTAACAAAAACAACAAAATTGCAAACGAAACTCTATCATAAATGTTACCCAACTACTTCAGGATCTACGGAAAAACGAGGAAAAGACTTGTACTTCAGTATTGGGGGAGATGACGAACAATGGTTTGATTTTCTTGTCAAGTTTTTTAAGAAAACCAATTTAGAAGATCTTACCCTCGATTTCCTACATTTTCATTAGGAAAGATACAAGTTTGTAATGTATAAAATCATCAACATGGCTGCATGCCTCTGGAAGTTCTTCGAAAAAAATGACGCCATATTGTACTTGAAATATTTTGATTATGATCTACCACAAACCCCTGAACGACAAAATGAAATCATTACTGAAGCTCATACGACTGTCAAAAATCACCTCAGCATGAAAAAGACCATTGAAAATGTGAAACAAGAAAACAATTTTCCGGGATTAGATAAACAAGTTGAGGATCTCATCCATAAATGCATAACTTGTCAGACCATGAAAAATGGAATTCCTAACCAACCTCCAGCCATTGTTCCTGACATGCCGAAATTCCCACGAGAAAAAATATCACTAGATCTAATTAGACCATTGGAAGCAACACCCCGTAAGAACCAATACATACTCGTGATAGGGGATTATTTGACTAAATTTATTTCTTCATCGCCACTGAGGAACAAAACCGCAGCAAACGTCGTAACACGACTACACAATGAATACATTGCGAATTTTGGACCTCCTAAGAAAATCATGTCAGACAATGGAAAAGAATTCGTTAACAAGATCATGGAAAAATATGCTAAGCTGTTCAATATCGATAGTCGATTTACTACACCCTATCGACCTCAATCAAATGGATTCAACGAACGAACTCACAGCTTCATCAAAGAAATGATACGGACTCATACCAAGGACTGGGACCTCATTCTAAAGCAGAGAGCTATTGCTCATAACACTATGGAAAATAGTGTTATGAGCAAATCCTTGGAACCTTTTAATTTTGGAAGTACTTTCGGCACAATCTATTGCATAATTGTCGCAAAGGAAGATGGCCAGACGTCACCAAGCGGCTCATGACTCCTAACAAATTTTCAAAGGGAAATGCGCTCAATTTGTGGAGATCGCACCCCATATTTTGGACGTCATCTGCCACATGAATTAAGGTATGGAAGTTCATTACAGCTGACGTCTGACCGTCATAAGTCGGCATCAGTTCGACAAACCTCCGGAGATATATTTTAGGATGGTCCGAATAACGTGTGGCAAGTTCGTTTGAACACAAAATTCGAAAAGCAGACACCAAAAGCAAAAAATGTTTGTAGATTCGTTCATGTAACAAGAACTTAAAGATGACAGCACCAGAGTAGAGCAGACAAAAATTGAATTGGGTAGCTTTCCAGTGAACTAATTGTTTATGTGGTTGGGTTATTCTTTGGTTATCTTTCGGGACTTGTTCTGCGATAAGGGAGAACATGCAATCTAATCTTTTTTTTTTCTCATTAGTCAAACGAACATCCACAGGGCCCGACAGCCAATATTCTACTAATCTCTTCATTACTCCCAGTGGTCCAAGGTGCATGTAATCCAGTAAGAACGTATCAACCATATCCAAACTGTCTATTCGGATCAATGGTGATTCACCTTTATAGTCTTCAGGCTGTAATTGTAGACGAAAAGATTCATTCGATCGCTCTTCTTCATTTGCACCCATGAATACCATTGTGTTATTAATTTTTCACCGCGAATAACGCACCTTTCGCAAGAACAAAATCCCGAGTGGCCTTTTATACATTTCAATTTTGTACGAGCTGGCGTATCACAAATGAAACATTTGATATTTACTTGAAATTAAAGATTTTCGATGACAATTCCGTTATTCACCCAATCAATCAATTCGTCTCATAATTGTTTCAGGTATGCGTCCAAGTCACTCGGTTGTTCGGTTCCTAAGAACACGAATACCGGTATTGGCGCGTACACGGAAGGATGTCCGCCATCGAAATGAAATATCAGGTCAATTTTAACGTCGGGATGAAGTTCTGGATTGAAGTTTTTCTGTAACCCTCGAGCGATGCCGGAATAGGCGTATTGCATTTTTTTTTTCGAATGTGTCGACTTCCGTGAATATTTCGAAATTGATCGGTTTTTCGAAAAAGGTGGCGGTAGTTTTTGGTAGCTGGGGAAATTTTTTTCTTCGTAATATTCTTAAAACTCTCGTCACAGTAGATTTTGGAATATTTGAGATAGCGTCGCGCAAATCCGTGATGTCTCGGTCATCTTCTTCATCATACACATTTTCGTAATTGTGTTCATGTTCGTTTGCCCCGTTTCTTTCGCCCTCGTTATACATGTTATCGTTGTTTTCGTTTTCCCAGTTTTCTTCGCCTTCGTGATCCTCGTCGTTGTTTTCGTCTCCCCAGACCCCCACCTTCGTTCTCCTCGTTGTTTTCACTTTCGTCTGCCGCATGTCCATTAACCAGATTATCTTCATTTTCTTTATTTATCGCGTTTTCTCGGTTTCCGTCTGAAAAATTTCAATTATAATAAGCAAATTATTCCAAAAAAAAATGATTATCTCATCTCATAGATTTTTCCGAAAGTATTCATCAAGAGGAACATTAATAATATATATATAGAGTAGATATATATAACAATATTAAAAAAATATATTTTTTGATATATTCACGGAATATTTTTTCTATCATTGGTTTTATGGGACATGGGTCGGACATGGGAATATTTTATTATAATTTTCTGAAATATTTCTAGAATATCTGAATTTTAAACTATTCAGTGTTGTTAGAATTATGTATTGAAGACAACATTTCTGTAGGGTGTTCACTATTATGAATGTAATGAATGTTTTCATATGAATTAGCTATACACATATGTAATACACATTCGAATAAAAACAATTTTTACCAGCTTGTACACAGTTTCCTGCATCTGCTCTATCAGGGTCATCGTAAAAAATGTCACGATCAAGTTGACTATCTTCTTTTATCGGATTTTCCGGTTCACGGCCATTGTTGAGAATGTCACGATCGTAGTGTTGCTCAGAATGATTGTAGTGTTCTTGATGTTCGACTAAAAAATTTTTACACTTTCACGTACAAACAACGCTCTATTATATATGGTACACGGATAAGTTATGCAGGGAAATTGTAATAAACACATTAGCTTCATATCGCAAATTTTCAATATCTCCCCCATCTTCAATCATGGGAATGTCAAGGACATTGCTTACATCTTGATGACGAGGTTCAGCTGAATATATGAATTAATTCATCAGTAATTAAATAATGAATACTACATATATCTTGTCATATTAATGTGCAGATGTCACTTTTATAATATATATAGATTGGTACATCATATAATAACGTCATTGAAAACCGCTATATAAAATATGATAATTTTATTATTTATTATGATATAAAATAACAGGAGTGTAATTATAATGAATGTCATAATGTAATAACATTATGAATTCTTCAGCAAACAATGCAAAAATCGCTGCACAATTATTTTAATATGACAGCTCTCATGATTCGTGATGGTTTTGCACACCTGCAGGGTGATGAATACCGGAACGTTCATACGTTTCAAGAAGAATTTCCTTCCTCAGAGCCCCTGAAGCAGTTCTAGCACGCTTTGCATCTTGATATTTCAGATTACGCTGTCTATGGAGGATCCTTTTTCTCTCGTTTCTCCCCATTTTGAACAACGCGAAATTATATATATACCCGAAGAAAGATATTTATTTGTAAAAACATTTTCCCAATATTCAACAAAAGATATCAATCCGATTGTGTTTTGAAAGATATTCGTCAGATTATATTCGGAGATACTGCATACATAGATTGTTCTCTCAAAAATATCGCGTATATGTCTATACAACGTGTAAGTAAAGATATGGATAAAAATATACTCAAACTATATCTCATTAATATATGTCGGAAGATATATTTTTTTCATTCCTGGATGGATATTTATCAGATGTTTTCTCTTTGCTGAAATATATCTTGAGCATATCCGTTTTATATACAAGGAAAGATATTGAATAAAAGATATACACAAGACATACTGTAAACATCTTTGAAAAGATATCTTGAAAAATATATTTATCAGACAACTTTTATCTTGTGTCCGCCATTGCAAAGATGTTTTTTTTTCGCCAGGGCAGAGAAAGGGCAGGAAGAGCAAGCAGCGGGGACGATGCAGACGGGGGCTGCGGACCAGGGAGCGGTGAGGGTGGTAGTAGTAGAAGAAATAGAGGAGGTTGCCGTGGCGCAGGAAGTGACGGGGGTAGTGGTGCATAAGGAAGAGTCGGGGGTGGTACTGGAGCAGGGAGCAGTGAGCGTGGCAGCGGTGGAGGAACAAGATGTCATTGCGGGGATGGAGCAGGAAGTGGTGGGGGTAATGGTGGATGAGGAAGAGGCGGAGGTGGTACTGGAGCAGGGAGCAGTGAGGGTGGCAACAGTGGAGGAACAAGGTGTGGTTGCGGGGGTGAAGCAGAAAGAGGAGGTTGTCGTGGCGCAGGAAGTGGCGGAAGTGGTGGTGGATGAGGAAATGGCGGGAAAAGTCATGCAACGCCAGGAAGCTTTCGACGCGGATTTTGATGCGTTCGCTTTTCGGCACAACAATACCCTTCGCTGTTCTAGTATGGAAAATGCGGATGAAACATTGGAATTCGCATTAGACAACACGAACAAGGAGAATGTGGTGCAGAATCTGGAAACACCGGAACTAAAGAAGGCCGTTAACCGCAAGAGAAGATTTACGGATGGGTGCGAATTTGTCTTTATACTGTTAATATTTTACATTGTGTACTGGAAAACGGATGTGATGCAATACCAATTACTTTCTCATTAGGTGGGAGAAAGTACTCGACCTGGCTGAACGCAATCCCGACTTCTTGAACAACACTATAGGGGTGCAAAAGATAACAATTAAAAAATAAAATTTACCAAAAGATGTGCATGTTCGTCGCGTCATTAAATATACATGCAATGCAGTCCTCAAGACTCAGATATTATGTGATGCTCATATTTCTTGCAGTCACGGTCGGGAAAAACAACCAAATACTAGAAAGAGAATTAACAGAAGGGATACAAATGGGGATTAGGTATATGGTATAGAAAATTTTGTACACTAAGTCATGATTCAACATTCCATTGGCTGTCACTAACTCAAGGGATTCATTATTCATACCCTGCTGCTGTAATGATGGTGCAATATGAAGATTCCTCAACTATGTTTGTTATCATTTTCAGATCACTTTTTCTGCTGAAGCATTAAGAATCCATACTGAATGGTTATTTTCCAATGATTCGAACTTCGCAGTTTGTTTATCAGTACGTATATGAGTATTTTTCAATGAAACAAACTGCTTTACAATTTTTCGAAATTGAAGATCATGTTTTTCATTTGTTTCTTCTGAAAATCACAAAATTTGTATAAAGTTCATTCATCAGTGCAAAAATTGGTTTTATTTGAACTGCTTTACAATTGTTCTGAATTCAAGAACGTTTTTTCCTTTTTATTTAAATGTACCCGACCCAACCCTATTGAATATAATGCCTATTAACTTGTTTGATTCCTTAAAGTATGTCTTTTCCTCAGCACTGCGGTAAAAGCATATAAAAAAAAAGATACAAAACGTAATGAAAATTTATTTATTGGAAACTCATCATTTTTTACAATTAATTAAACCCATTCCAGTACTCGAGGTCCAGAACTTCATAGTTTGGGAACTATTCTTTATCAAAATTTTCTGGCACGTACGTTGTCGCACATTCGATGTTGAATCCAGAGTTGTCTGAAACGGAATGCCCATCGTTCTGTTCTCCTTCTGGTCCAACGTCGACATCTTTTTCAGAGGACCCCATGGTTGACTCGCTGAATGATGGAATTTTGTTCGATTCAGGGGAGTTTTCAGCGCCTTCTTCGTCGTCTTCGTTGTCATCACTGTCCGAGCGATCAACGTTCCAATGAGCTGTAATTTTTTGGTACAATGGGCGTGATTCGGACAGTAAATTATTCAACGTTCGATAAAAATTCTGATAATTTCTCTGTAGTTGCTACATTTACATACCTTTCCCATTTGTATAATAGGTTCCAACGAGTAAACTTAATCCGTGAAGCAAATTTCTTAGCTCTCTGTCGACGGTTGCTCCTTGTCGTACGTTGTCGATGTACGCCCTCCACAGTTCATCAAATTTGTCCTCCCTCATATTATCCGCCAATTTTTTTTTGACATCGCTCGAGTCTTTCATTGAAGTCAAAAAGCATTCGGGTATGGCTGTCTTCTCTTCCACCATTTCCAAAATCTTATCTGCAACCATTTATTTCCAGCATATATACGTATATCAAATAAGTATGAGAAGAATGCATTTCATTCATGCAATTCAAAGTTGAATTATCGGAACGAGTATGACTATTTTCTAACAATTCTATCAGTTTCACGTTCGGCCGAATTTTTGGAACGTGTTTTTCATTTTTTTGACTGAAAAATACATAAGTAATATAATGTTTATTTATCGGTAAAATAATCTAAACTCTTGATTGATTCGAACTGCTCAATGCTTGTCGAAATAAGCAAAACGTGTTATTGATTTTGTTCAACTGAAAATTTTACATTTTATTTCTAGCATATATACGTATATCAAATAAGTATGAGAAGAATGCATTTAACTGGGGCGCAGTAAAATCCACTGAATACATACAGACAAATTTTGATGGCCATAGGTTCTTTTGGATGTTCTGCTGCATGTGTTTGTTGTTACACTCTACTGCATTGTTTGTTCGTTATTTCTTGTTAAAGAAACAGTATTCCTCAATTTTTTAATCAATAAGCTAGTTATCCTCAAAGTATACGTAAAATTAAACAAATCCTCTTTTTATTTTTTCGAACTTTTCAGTGATTTTCTTATCGCATGGTGGCAGTGCATTTTTTTCCGCAACATTTGAATATCGTTATCTGATGATATTGAAAGCACTACGTATATTTTCGCGTGGCACCAGAGCGATGGCCATCATTTCTCGACGTATCGATGCAAAATTATCGAGCACACATCCGTACGCAGCCTAGAAAAGACGGATAAAAATGAGGTCCATATTATTGATGCAGAGAGAGTAACATATGATAAGAAGTCATTCTTTCTCAACGGTTGATAGCAAAAAATCTAGAATTCTACAATTACTGTCCATAAACATTCACGAAAATTCATCCTAACCTCTTTTCGAGCTAACTTCTCTAGTTCTTCGAGGAAATCGTTCACCTCCAGCTCCTCGAATTTTTTGTTCAGGCATTGAGCGAAGTGAAAATAACATTTTTTGATTCAAAAATTTTGATTATGAAACACTTTTTTTAAGGCGTTGGCTATGCTGTACTCAAAATCAGACATGAAGGACTCGATCTTCATGAACAGTCTTTTCGGTACTAGGTCGAAAGTGCCATCACACTCAATTTTCATCGTGACGTCACTGTGAGGGCTGCGTGCAAGATCTTGCACCATTGCCGGACTGTAGAGAATGACGCCGTATACATCTACCCCTGACGTAAACGGAAAAGCCTCCAATTTGTTACCATCAGAGCCGTATCGTAAAGGAAACTCATTCAACTTTTCAGCGGAGTCCCTCAAAGTTTCAACGTTTCGAAATGATACCTTGAAATCCTTCTGCTAATCACTTACTCATTTTGTCAATGACTTTGGCTTCAATTTTTGGACTAAAACTAAATTCTTGAACCTACGTCCGTTAGAGTTACGTGAGAAAATGTAGGAAGTAGATTATATAAAGTAGATCATATACAGTTATAAACAGTGAAATCCGAATTTTCGCATGAAATTCGGTCTATGGAAATGATATACACTTCATGTAACGAATTACTGTATCAGAAGCTTTTCTCAAATTTGTGAGGATATGATACTAACATACCGGTCCTTAGCAAGCGTTTTCTTGACGATTTTCGAAGCGAGTAACCTCGACCATTTCGCTGTCTGTTGCAGTGCAAGCATAAATTCATTTTTCTTTTGTTGAACCTCGTTGTTTTCATGGTCTTTCGCATGGTGTCTATTACGGTGTTCGAATCAATTATCCTCCAAAAAGACGATTCCAGTGGCTGGGCATTTGTGTTTTCTACTATGGTAATGACTGCACCTAACATCGCTGAGCCGAAAAAATTGAAACAAAATTACTAATGTTTGTATTAATGAACAAATACTATACAGGAATGAAAACCACGTTTTGCTTTTAAAGACAAGGATTCAGCGGTTCGCATGGAACAGAAAAATCAATCATTTTACTAAAAAAAAATTGTATAATAATCTTGTCTTTTTCAGTAGCAAGAAATGAAAAACACTTCGTCCTTTTTCATACAAGCATTGCGCAGTTTGAATTATTCGAAAATACCAGTTATTTTTCTAATGAATAAACTTTAGATAACTCATGTATTTTTCAGTAGAAAGAAATGAAAAACACGTTTCAAAAATTCAGCTAAGCGTGAAACTGATGGAATTGTTAGAAAACAGTCATACTGGTTATGACAATTCGACTTTAAATTTTCGATCAGTGAAAAATACCAATATTTGCACCGAAAAATTGACTTTACACAATTTTTCAGTAAGAAAAAATCAAAAACACGTTCTGGTTTTTTAGACACGCATTGAGCACTTCGAATTAATCAAATACCAGTTATTTTACTAATGAATGAACTTTATACAACTCATGTATTTTTTAGTAGAAATAATCAAAAAGCACATTTAAAAAATTCGGCCGAGCGTGAAACTGATAGAATTGTTGAAAAATAGTCATACTTGTACTCATAATTAAACTTTGAATTTTTGATCGTCAGTGGAAAATACCAATTTTTTTGCTGATAAATAAATTTGATACTACTATTCAGTGGGACAAAATGATAAACACGTTTTGTAGTTTTATGCAAGCATCAAGCAGGTATCGAGTTATTCAAAAATATCATTTATTTTACTGATAAATGAACTTTATACTACTCATGTATTTTATAGTCGAAAGAAATGGAAAACTCGTTCCAAAAATTCGGCCGAACGTGAGACTGATAGGATTGTTAGAAAATAGTCATACTCGTTCCGATAATTCAACTTTGAATTTTCGATCGTTTAAAAATATCTATATTATAACTGATAAATGAACTTCATACAATACCATTTTTAAGTAGGACAAAATCAAAAACACATTTCGCTTTGGTCGACAAGCATTGAGCAGTTCAACTTATTCGGAAATTCCAGTTATTTCACTAATAAATGAACTTTATAATCATTTTGTCTTCATCCGTAGAAAAAGATTATAAACACGTTTTGAATTTTTAGACAAGCATCAGGCAGGTCGAATCAATCAAGAATATTCATTATTTTACTGATAAATTAACTATTTATTACTGATGTATTTTTTAGTGGAAAGAAATGATAAACACGTTTCGAAGATTCGGCCGAACATAAACAGATGGAATCGATTAAAAGTAGTCATACTCGAACTGATGATTCAACTTTGAATTTTTGATCAGTGGAAAATACCAATTTTTTTACTGGTGAATAAACTTTATACTATTATTCAGTGGGACAAAATGATGAACACGTTTTGTATTTTTATTCAAGCATCAAGCAAGTCGAGTCAATCATAAATATCAGTTATTTTACTGAGACATGAACTTTATACAACTTATGTATTTTTCAGTCGAATGAAATGAAAAACACGTTTCAAAATTTCGGTCGAACGTGAAACTCATAGAATTGTTAGAAAATAGTCATACTTCTACTGATAATTCAACATTGAATTTTCGATCAGTAATAAATACCAATAATTTCACCGATAACTAAACTTTATACAATTTTTGAGTAGGACAAAATCAAAAACACGTTCTGGTTTTTTAGATACACATTCAGCAGTTCGAATTAATCGAAAATACCAGTTATTCAGCTAATAAATAAACTTTAGAATCATTTTGTCTTTATCCGTAGAAAAAAATAAGAAACACGTTTTAAATTTTTAGACAAGCATCAAGCAGGTCG
Source organism: Platygaster equestris (assembly GCA_030522785.1). Classification (NCBI taxonomy): domain Eukaryota; kingdom Metazoa; phylum Arthropoda; class Insecta; order Hymenoptera; family Platygastridae; genus Platygaster; species Platygaster equestris. Next base: position 3,181 of record JAPYZK010002698.1, on the reverse strand, counting down.
AATCGATCAGGGATACTCGTTATTTTACTGATAAATGCACTTTTTATTACTCATGTACTTTTTAGTAGAAAGTAATGATAAACACGTTTCAAAGATTCGGCCGAACATAAAACAAGATGGAATTGATTGAAAATAGTCATACCTGTACTGATGATTAAACTTTGAATTTTTAATCAGTGGAAAATACCAATTTTTTTACTGATGAATGAACTTTCTACTATTATTCATTAGGACAAAATGATAAACACGTTTTGTATTTTTATACAAGCATCAAGCAGGTTTAATCGATCAAAAATATCAGTTATTTTACTGATAAATGTACTTTATACTACTCATGTATTTTTCATTCGAAAGAAATGAAAAACTCATTCCGAAAATTCGGCCGAACGTGAGACTGATAGAATTGTTAGAAAATAGTCATACTCGTTCCAATAATTCAACTTTGAATTTTTGATTGGTCAAAAATACCTTTATTATGACTGATAAATGAACTTAATACAATTTTTCAGTAGGACAAAATCAAAAACACGTTTTGCTTTTTTCGACAAGTATTGAGCAGTTCTAATTATTCGAAAATACCAGTTATTTCACTGATCAATGAACTTTATAATCATCTTGTCTTTATCCGTAGAAAAGAATGATAAACACGTTTTGAATTTTTAGACAAGCATCAAGCAGGTCAAATCAATTAAGAATACCCGTTATTTTACTGATAAATGAAATTTTTATTACTCATGTATTTTTCATACTCGTAGGGCAAAATCGAAAACACGTTTTGCTTTTTTCGACAAGCATTGAGCAGTTCGAATTATTCAAAAATACCAGTTATTTCACTAATAAATAATCTTTATAATCATTTTGTCTTTGTCAGTAGAAAAAAATTATAAACACGTTTTGTATTTTCAGACAAGCATCAAGCAAGTCGAATCGATCAAAAATACCCGTTATTCCACTGATAAATAAACTTTTTATTACGTTTGTATTTTTATTTACTCATGTAAAAAAAAACACGAGTTTTTGCGAAAATGAATGTGTGTATGGTTTCGTGAAAGAACGTATGCTCGAGTTTTTGACGGTTCCAAATGTGTGACGACAGTTTTATGTAAATAATGTAATGCAGTGATAAATCATCGGGAGTGCGAATACAAATTTTCATTTGTCACAAAAAAGGGAGACTTTTCGCCTGACTCGGAAAAAGTTCAGAAAAGCTCTCAGGCCAGCTTTCTGTCACAGAATGAACGCATATTCAAATTTCTCGAATATTGATAAATATTTATGAGTAATTCACAAATACTTTTATTAATAATTGAAACTTACTAAAACATCAAAACTTTTGATTATATATAATCAAGTATCAGTTTTTTAAATCTATATTTTGTCATAAAAAATCTCGATTTATAAAATTTCAAAACTGTTATTGACAATAAAAACTCACTTGAAACGTTAGCATGCTCGAAACTCAAACTTCGTCATTTAAAAATTAGAAACTTATTATTTTTAAGCAATGATAAAAAAAATTTACCGTCAAAAAATGAATTTGTTGTTCAGAAAGAAATTCAGAGCTTACACTTCGAATTTGTCATTTGGAAGATAATTTCGAAATAGTAATTTTTATGTTGATTGGGATATTTTAATTCATAATTTTGCAAATTTAGTTTGACAATTTACCCAAATCTGTTCAAATGTTCTGTTGTTGATATCTAAAACATGTAAGTAAGCAAAAAACTTATTTTTTAATTCGTCTTTATTTTTATAAGCGCTCTGTTCGTAAGTCAACAAATTTAATTACTTCAGTCTGAAATTTATCATACATCATTTTTTATAGTTCAGCGCCACTTGAGTAGACATTCCAAGCATACCAACTAAAATGCTACGCCATTTCCACATGTAAACATGCTTCTACGATTAAGCGGTGTAAACGCTCCCTATAGCGTAGTAGGATAATCCTACTACGCCTACTGCGTCGATTTTTTTAGGCACGCGACCCAAGGAAAGGCTAATATACATATAAATTTGTTTGTACAATTGAAAAACATCATAATTAAGCCTTTTTCTGCTTGAAAATCGTGAAATTATGAAACTTTTTTGTCGTATTTTCGATATAAATATTTTTCCGTCCTTTTCAATCGCTCGCTTGCTGAGAGAGATAGATCACATTACTTAAGTTTAATGATGTAAACTGTCTTTTGTAGGCATTTTCATGTTGGCATCAGTGGCTGCCCAGTGATGCCAGATATACGGATTTGTCCCGTAAAAAAGGTCTCCCTGATGTCTAGTGAATATCTTTTAGTTATCATACGATAATCTTCGGAAAGATGTTCAACCGACATATTTGCATGATGCTCACATAATATGTAGTAAATATTTGTAGAAAGATATCAACTACATATTGTTAAGAAGATATCTGAAAGATAATTTCCTGAAAGACATCTGGACGATTATATACCAAAAGATATCGAGGTCCTATTTTCATACACACGTTGTGTGAATATTTCTAGAAAGATATCGGATGTAAATTTATGTAGAAATATCTTCCACATATGCGCTGAAAGATGTTCAGGTGATATTCTCTAGAAAATATCTGTACGATATTTGTGAAAATATATTTGGCACACATATTGTAATATAATATAATGTAGGAAGGGTACAAAGCATCAAGAAAACAGAAGAATGGGTTTAGAATTAATTTCCAGTTTTATTATTATAATGTTAACAAAATACGCGTAATTAATGTACATTACTCGCTATCGCTTCAGTCGCTAAATTCTAGTATTTGTAACTTCTTTGTACCTTCAATCGAATACTGCATTTCTTAGTCACTGAGTGAGTGGCTACGTGCGTCACACTATTTGAACTCAAAATTTTGGGTGGAAAAAAGAGGGTGTGAGAGCACATCGTAAAAAATCTCTCTGAAATCAAAGTAAAACAAAAAAAAAAAAACTTAAAATTGGAATAAAAAACACAAAACTCACTAAAGTCAACTCAAGAACAAAGTAGGAAGAAAAAAAGGAAAAACAAACCCCCTTTTTTCAAATACTAGTTTCTTTTCCAAACCCCGTCCTCAACATAACCTAGACACTGGATCTTGGTAGCACATGGTCATACATTTTTCTCAATTACCAATCACAAAACTGTAAGTACTTCTCAATTTACTGTACACTTCAGTTGATCAAGAAATAAA
>JAPYZK010002697.1:0-13772 GCA_030522785.1 Platygaster equestris | reverse complement strand
GTGTGAATTCTGTAACATTTTTGAAATTATAGAGTTTTATTTTTATTATTTTAAAGATTTTTTGAATTTTTGAACTAGCCGGAAATTGTGGAATATTTCCGATTTTCCAGATTTTTTTAACTTTTTAGAAAATTTTCTTTTTTCAAATGATCTGAAATACGTAAATATTTCACAATTCTGGTTTATTTTTTTACATCTTTTTTTTTAATTTCTATCTTGAAAACCCAAAATTTTGAAAAATGTTGGATTCTCGAACATTTATTTGGGAAATGTATGATTTTCGAGTTTTTTCAACTTTTTGGTATTTTCGAATGTTCTGAGAGTTTCGGATTTTTGGAATTGAGGAATCAAAATTTCTTGTATTTTTAAATTAGCTGGAAATCGTGGAATATTTCCAATTTTCCAGATTTTTTGAACTTTGTGAACATTTTTATTTTTTCAAATTATATCTGAAATACGTAAATATTTCACAATTCTGATATATTTCTTTCCATCTTTTGTTTTTGTTTATTTCTATCTTGAAAACCCAAAATTTCGAAAAAACTAACCGTAATAAATGAGAAAAAGCAGAAATCCGAAAATTGTTCGAAATGTGCACATTTTTCAAAATTTCCGGAAATATTTAATTTTCCGAAATTTTGAACTTATAAATAATTTCCGAGTTTTTCGGATTTTTCTTTTCTATTTAAAAATTTTTTGACACTTAAGAATTTTTCAAAATAAAAAAAATGTTCACATTCCAAAAATTCATACATTTTTATAAAGATCTTACAAATTTTTCAAATTTTACGATATTGTTGAAATTTGCAGAATTTTTCATACTTTCAAAATCCATAGAATTTTCATGTTATCCAAATTTGTCCACATTTTTTAATTCTTCAAGTAGCCTGAAACTTTTAAATTTTAAATTTCTTCTAAATTTTGTGCATTTTTTATTTTTGTTTATTTAAATGCTTTTATTTGATTTCTTCCAATTTGTCGGCGTATTTTGACTGTTTCTTCATTTTTATTATTTTTTATTATTTTTTTAACTCTTCAATTTTTTCAAAATTACGTAAACGTTGTTGATATTTTACAAAATAACAAAATTTTTCGTAATTTTTCGATATTGACAGTGCAGTTTTAACGCTCCGCCGATTTGAGTAAATTTTTGAAATTCTCGATATAAAATGTAGAAATTTCAAAACTGTATGAAATATCCCCAAATTTCAAAAACTCCAACAAAATGGCATCAAAATTCTAACTTCAGCTTGAGCCATTTACTAAAAAAATCAAAAAACATCAACTATCGACAATCTCGAAATCCAGGAAAATCCGCACATTCCAAACACTCAAATTTTGATCAAACTCGTATCCACACCAATCAAAAACTTCCAACAACAAAAACATAATTTCCAGAATCCAAAAATTCCTCAAATCCGAATTCACCGTCCTCAAAATTATCTCATAAATAATAACTAATATTAAAAAAAACCTCAAACATCAAAATTCAATAACCCCATACAAAAAACAAAAAACCCTTCATTCACCCAAAAACTCACCCTCCCAGAACACTTCAACCCCCCAAATTCGCCAAATCAAAAACCCCAATCACACGCACAAAAATTCAAAAAACAAAAATTCCAATCAACAGGTCCTTTCGTCAAAGAAGTCACCTCCCCCTCCCCCTCGCCGCTCCTCAACCACCGCGTTCCCCAAAACGTCCGCGCGGTGACACGAACTTCCGACGCCGTGGAAGGCTCCAACCCCTCCCCCCCGCCAACCCCTAAACCCGGAAAAACCATAATCCACGTGGTCAACAACCCCGACCGGGCCAGCAGTCCAGAATACGTGCGCACCCCCGCAACGGTCGTGAGGCCCACGAGCCCCGCGAGTCCCCAGAAACAACCCCGCGGCGCCTACGTCAACGTGCAGAGCAGCGAAGGTAAGCCCGCCACCGGCCGCGATAACAGCGATAACAGTAAAATCCCAAAATCGTCACCCCCCAAAAATGGCTCGTTGCTTTCGGCCCGACCCAACCCCCAAAAAACGCTTTCCCCCAACGGCCGACAGGGCAGGACTCCCCGGAAACGTTCCCAAATCGTGGAAACCCCGCTCTCCCGGGCGAGCCGGAAAATGCGCAATTTCCCGGCTCTGGGAAATTCCAGTTTGTGCCCCCAGACCTTGTTGCCCAGCGGGGACACTCCGAAATTGGGGCGGCGAATTTTCGAGCTCGAAGGGAGTAACGGGGTCGTGGAAAATGGGGAAAAGTTGACGCGCTTGGAGAGGAAAATCAAGAGGAGCGAGAGTTACAGGCTGGCGAACAGTCCGATAATGTTTATAAAGAGGTTTTCGGGGTCTGGGGAGAAGAGTTCGAGGATGGTGAGGACTCCTTCGGAGGAGATTCAGGAGGAGTTGTTGAGGGAGAGAATCAATTATCCTGAGACGGTTTCGAGTCCTGAACCGCCTATGGAGAAGGGGGTGGATTACGAGACGGATAGGGGGGTTGTTTTGGCGCCGACGAGCCCGAGACCCAGGGCTCAGGATCTCGAGCCTGCGAGGGTTTTGAAGTATTCGGGGAATGATACTGAGATTTGGTGAGGTTTTGGGGTGGGGGGGGGGGGGGGGGGTTTTGGGGGGACGGGATTTGGGGAATTTTTCAGGGGTTTTTGAACGTTGGAAGCGGAATTTTGGGGTTATAGGGGGAGCTTGATGAGCGGAATTCGGTTTTTTAGAGTTTTTGGAAATTTTTTTACGTGCATTCAAGGACGTAGGAAGAAAATGGGAAGGGGGGGGGGGCTGAGGTGATTTTTACTCGAAATTGATTTAAAAAGTTTGAATAGTGAAGTTTTGATAGAGAATTATGAAAAATTCCGAGATTCTCAGAATTTTTGAAATGTTTTGATGTCTCTGAAATTTCCGGAATTTTTGAAGTTCTTGAAATTTTTGAAATTTTTTGGACTTTGGGAATTCTCGAAATACTATGAACTTTGAAAATTCGCGAAATCGTTGGAAATTTTGGAATTTTTATAATGATCGAAATTATCAAGTTTCTTGAAGTTTCATAAATTCGGGAAATTGTTGGAATTTCAGTGATTATGGAAGTATTGTGGATTTTCAGAATTGTTGAAACTTTTTGGAATTTCTGAAATTTCTGAAGGTTTCGAAATTCGGGAAATTTTGAGAATTTCGAAAAGTTTGAAGATTCGCGAAATTGTTAAAAATCTTGAAATGTTCAAAATGTTTGAAATTATCAAGTTTCGTAAAGTTTCGGAAATTCGTGCAATTTTTGTAAGTTCAATAATTATGAAAGTATTGCGAATTTTCAGAATTTTCGAAACTTTTTCAAATTTCTGAAATTTATAAAAGTTTCGAATTTCGGGAAATTTTAAAAATTCCGAATAGTTTGAAGATTCGCGAAATTGTTGAAAATCTTGAAATGTTCAAATTTTTAAAATAATCAAGTTTCTTGAAGTTTCATAAATTCGTGAAATTTTTGGAATTTGAATAGTTATGGAAGTATTGTGAATTTTCAGAAGTTTTGAAACTTCTTCGAATCTCTGGAATTTCCAAAAGTTTTGAAATTCGGACAATTTTGAAAATTCCGAAAAGTTGAAAAATTTTTTAAATCGTCTAAACTTTAAAATTTATCAAAATAGTCGAAAATTTTGAAATATGTTAAAAATGTTCTAACCGAACAAAAGATTCCCGAAAATTTGGAAATTCGTAAAATTTTTGAAATTTCAAGAATTATGAAAACTTCCTTAATTTTCAAGATTTTCGAAACTTTTTTGAATCTCTGAAATCCATGAATTTTTAAAATTCTGAAAATTGTAAAAATACTAAAAACATTCGAAATTCTCTAAATCATTAAAAATCTTGAAATGTTCCAAATTATCAAGTTTCTCGAAATGTTAAGAATTCGTAAAATTTCCGTAATTTCAACAACTATGAAAACATGTAAATTTTCAGAATTCTTAAAACTTTAAGAAATCTCTGAAATTTTCGTAAATTTTAAATTCTTGAAGTTTTCAAAATTCCAATGACTTCCAAAATCCTCAAAATACTTCCAACTTCGAAAATTGTCAAAATTGTTGAAAATCTTGAAATTTTGAAAATATTCCGAATCATCAAGTTTCTAGAAATGTGAAGAATTCGTAAAATTGTCGTCATTTCAACAATTATTCAAAAATTGTACATTTTCAGAATTCCCGAAACTTTTATAAATCTCTTAAATCTAAGAAAATTTCAAAATTCTTGAGATTTTCAAATTTCCAATAACTTCCAAAATCATAAAATACTTCAAAATTAAAAAATTCTCTAAATCGTTAAGAATCTTAAAAGTTTAAAAATCTTCCAAATTATCAAGTTTCTCGAAATGTGAAGAATTCTTCAAATTTTCGTAATTTCAGCAATTATTCAAACATTGTACATTTTCAGAATTCCCGAAACTTCTACAAATCACTTAAATTTACGAAAATTTTCAAAATTCCAATAACTTCCGAAATCCTCAAAATACTTCAAACTTCGAAAATTTTCAAAATTGTTGAAAATAATCTTGATATTTCAAAAATATTCCAAATTATCAAGTTTCGCAAAATTTTAAGAATTCGTAAATTCCTAAAAATGTCTCCTTTTTCCATCATCCAACAAGTCGTAACGTGATGTCGAATAAATTTCCGCTCGTTCGTTTTCCTCGTGTCCGTGTCCTCTCGCAAATGAGACGAAACGTGATTGCGAATCGTTGTCATTCCGGAACGATATTTCATCGCTCTCGGTGCGTTTGCACTCGGGCTTGAATTACGAGGCGATAAACAACGCTTAGAGTCGATAACGAGCGAGCGAAGACAAATAAATTAGGATGAAGTGCAGGACAGAGCGAAATTATCTGGTGACCTTGTTTGACTGACTCCGTTGGGGTTGCTACTCTTGCGCTTATCAGCGCAAATATTCCACTGCCTTAGACTCTAATCGCCAGGGTCGTTGAGCTTTTTTTGTTTTCAAATTTTGTGGTTTATTTTCTAGTCTTTCGGAAAACTAGGGAATTTGATAATTTCACTTGAATTTTTTATTCAATTTCTGATTCAGTACGGAAATTTAGAATTGTTCGAAATGTAAAAACATCCAAAATACCAACTTTTTAGCTTTGATTGTTGATGTTCTTATCAGGATTTTCGAAACTTTTGAAACTTCACAATTCCTCAGAACATTGATGATTAAAAACTCTGTAATTTACAAAACGCCCAGTACTTTGCAATGTACAAAATTTTATAATTTTTTAACACTTTTAGCTTCGAAACTTTCGAATATTTATTTGATATTAAATTTTTAATATTAATTTGATCATCATTTTTGTTACTTCTTCATTTTATTATTATAGTTTTATTTAATATTAACAATTTAATAAAACATCGGAACTGTGGAACTTACGAAATGCGCAAAACTTCAAAACATTTAGAAATTTTTCGAAGTTTTGACATTTTTAAAATTGTGGAATTTTGGAAAGTTCGCAACTTTCGTAGTTTTCGAAATCGTGAATAATTCAAAACCACAAAAGTTTCAAAGATCCAAATTATTCAAAAATTGCAAAATTTTTAAAACTTCAGCGAACTTAAACAATTAGCAATATAAAAATTCAAATTTTCCAATTTCTAGAACTTGAAATTTCCAAAAAATGCATCATTCTTGAAAAATTACATATTCCGTCAATTCTAAAATTTCCATAACACAAAAATCCCCAGAAGTTTGATTATTTCACAACCTTCAAATTTCCACGTTTGTTCAAATTCGTTAAAATTCCAAAAATTCTAACACTTGAGAATTCCGGAGCTTTGAAAGATGTCAAAATTTGAAAATTTCGAAATTTGCGAGTTCGAAACTTTAAAGCTACCATATTTTTGAACATTTGAATTCCATAATTCTAAGAAATATAAATTATAAAATCTCGAGAGTTTCGAAAAAATTCAAATTTTCAAAAATTCAAAAATTTTCACAACTGCAGAACTTGATGACTGTTGAACTCTTAAAGCTCGTACAATTTCATAAACTATTTCATTATTCTGCAGAACTCACCAAATTTCAAAATTTTGAAAATTCTTCGATTTCAAAAAACTATTTTCAGTTGCTCTCTTTATTCCATTCCCAAAAATTTCCAATCGAGTGATTCTTCGATAAATTTCTACGCTCGAACTCGTCAATTCGTCAATACACGATAATTCAAGCGTCGATAAATATTCTGATGAATACTTCCCATTATCTCTAAAAAGTGCAACAAAGTGAGCAGCGGTATCTCCCATCGCGCAACAATGTCAATAATTGCATCCTCCCTCACAAATAAAGACCACACGCCAATTAAAACCCTCATTATGATTTCATCGATTTCCCAACGCAATACTACAATTTTTCCGGAAAATGTAAGATTTTTCACCACTGAAATTTTTAATTTTTCCCAACTCGGAATCACGTGAATTATGAAATGCAAATGAACGATTAGGGATTTATCACCGAGCATTTTTAAGCGATTGTAAGACCCGAGTAAATTTCCAGTCATGTAAATCAAATGCGTTTTTTGCTGTGAACTATTAACTAATTATTCAGTTAATTAGTTTGCATTGTCAGTTTCCATTCGCGAGCTGACTTTTCGCGAACAATAAACCGAAGAAGATAATGCGGCTCTCGATAATCCGAAATAACTCGCAACTTGCGTAATTCGCGAAGATTACGGGGATGTTTTGCAAACAATGCAATATCGAAAAGAGGTTACAATCTTCACCCCTTGATGAAACAATAAGAAATGCAGCAAATTTGTAGGGGGTAATCGTGTCATCGATTCCGAAATTTACAGGGTTGAGGGAATAAGTAGAGGTTTGGAATTATTTGTGCAAATGTGAGACGAAACTTCATCGGGCATTTTTTTTTAAGTTGAAATAGGAGATATTGATCAATGATTGGTGATACATGATGGAAAAAAATCATTTACGTTTAATGATCAATGATAATCGAAGTTACATGATTTTTTTATACTTTCGCGGATTTTCGTGAATTTTTCTGAGAACTTTCGTGAATGAAGAATTCGTTTCGAAAGTGTGAAATTGAAAAGTACTTCGCATCGGGTGAGGAAGCGCACCGGGTCTTCGTGGTCAAGGCCGCTAAAGGTTGGTATGATTGGTGGAGGAGCAGGTGGGGTTTGCAGAGGTGCAATGAAGTGACGCCAGTCGCCGAGAAATGGGGGTGTAACTACCTCAGGTCGTGGTGGTCTCTCTGGTGGTCGCGAAGAAACCGAGGGTGGTCGTGGGGGATCCGCTAAGGATGGTAGCGTGGTTGACTGATGCGCCGTGGCTGGGTCCGGTTCAAGTTGTCCCGCTGGCTGGATGGTTGGTGGGGGCTTTTGGTCTGCCGACGAGGATGGCGTACGTAGTTCCAACCAGTGCTTTTCGCGAGAGTTCGCTGGTTTTTCTGAAGCTGATGTTTCAGAGCAGTGCGGAGGCTGCTCACCGATGTTGTCAGCCTGCAGGGTTGATGAAAGGTCCCTAATCTCAGTGGCATGCGGCGCTAGTAGAAAGGTTTCCCTGATCGGAAGATTCGTTACGTTGTCCAGGTTGGATGTTGCTCTGGTTGGGATTCGGGATTTTGCGTGCGGGCTTGGCTCCCCTTCCAACTAAAGGACGAGGTGATAATGGCTTGATAGGTGATATAGATTCTATATCGTCATCATCAGAATCCTCTGCCAATTTTTTGGGGGGTGGACTTGAGGATGCTCGGGCGCTAGAAGAAGGGACCATATCAGGAGAGGCTTCCGATGACACGGGAGTCGACTCATCTCTTCCACGTTTAGCACTCGTTTTTTTTAGTGTCGTGGGCGCCTGGAATGCCTGGAGCTCAGCCAGTTTACTGCTCAATGCTCGGAAAGTAGCTTGAGCCCGCATGGGGTCTCCCTTTGTTCCATGGGTTCTTCTTGGGGATTCCATAATTGAGTTTCTTTTATATCTTGAATTGCAGTTTTTTTTTTTCTTCAATGGTATAGTTCACTAGGGATAGTTTGAATGTAGGGAATAGCTCACATGAATTTATTCAAAATGTGATAAGGACTGTAAAATAATTTAGATTTCTTGCCAATCAGGGCCGGACGGTTGGGTGGCACTTTGAAGGGTTGAGGATCTCCAGATTTCGAGCATGAGGGATCACTGGTCCTTTGCTCTGAGGATAGAGATTCAGTTGAGCGAGCAGGAGTTACAGGTCGTGAGAAGGAGCTAGCGGCCCCAGTTAGCAATTTGATTTCCTCAAATGATGCTAGTGTGGAAGATTTGAATGCCTGTGCGTGATCCTTAATGATGCTACTGGAGGCTGCTGTAAGTTTATTAAGAGTCCTAGTCATTAGTTCCATCCCTTCCATCATTGTTCTCGAAAATGTTTTGAATTCTTTCGCAAGCTGTTGGAAACTTTCTGCTTCACAAGATTCCCCAACAGGTGGGATAAATAGTAAGTAAGGAACCACAATTTTGTCCGGGAGTTTGGAGCGAGGGTTGCGTTCCTTATTGACCTTCCCTCTTATCACCGCTATTTCCAAATTATTAGCCGCAACGACAAGACACTGAGCCATAGTGGCGTTATCCATTCGTGGATCTAATGCCTCAATCATCATCCATGGCTTTAACTTTTCAGATGGATTTGTTGAACTAGCCTAACAGTCATCTCTCCATTTTTTAAGTTCACTTGCTAAGGAGCGGGGTGGATCACCAGTTTTCTTCAGTAGATAATACACCACATCTTGGGGGATTTGATAACCTCCTCTGTAGGACTCGTCCTCATAGGAGTGTTCAGGTGAGAGATTTGGTGGGGTTTTGTTTCCTCTATCCTCTCCCTCTGAGGATTCGCTATTGCACTTACTAGCAGCAATGCTAAGAACATCTGGATCCAAAGGAGGTGTTGCTGTCTTCATCACCACGTGGAACCTTGCTTTTTGAAGTAAATGATGTGTCGTCCATCTTTTCAGCAGTGTTGGTGAGGTTGAGCGCCACCGGGTTTTTCGAGCTCCCCGAAACTCGTTTTTTGTTGTACGACCTCTTGGGGATCGCACCTTGGGTTTTTTACTCCCTTTGTGACCCACGGGATTGACGCGGAGTGTTATCGGTTCGTGTATTTGCCCGGGGATCTTCTTTTCCCTGGGGAAGTCCTTTATCCATCAGGATTCTAATGAGCCCCACGTTGGGCGCCAATTGTTTTACGTCGACAACAATTGGACAGGGCTTAGTCAATTGAAAGACTGCTGTTTCTTCTGAACAGAAACGTGTTTATTTTTTCACAAATATAATGGCCTTAGGTGGTAATTACAGTCCCCTGTTTGGGGTAGCTCTTCCCGGACAGAAAATTACATGTACGTGGTGTCGGTGCCGTTTCCTGCGTCGGTGGCAAAAGCCCGGGCTCCCCGAGCCACCGAGCTCAAGTTCCGTGGACAAAGGCGTCCTCCTGGAGGTCGAAGCCGTACCGGATAGGTTAGGGGTCTGAAGCTGGTCCCGGGGAGAACAATGCCTGGGAAAATATACCTAGGGGAGAACCCGGAGCCTATGAGGCTGCGCGACGGGTTCCTGACTTGACATACCCGGAGCCTACGAGGGCTACGCCGACGGTTCCCTATTCTATAGCTCCCGGAGCCTATGAGGGCTGCACGACGGGATGCAGTGACACCCGGAGCCTACCAGGACTTCACCGACGGTTTCCTGCGTTTCTTTTGGTTTATTCTTCCAAAGAGAACCTCCCGGAGCCTATGAGGGCTACACGAAGGGATCCTATTCTAATACACCCGGAGCCTATGAGGGCTACACCGACGGGTGATCTAAACTAACTCCCGGAGCCTACAAGGGCTACACGACGGGATTCTGACACACCTAATAATACCCGGAGCCTACTAGGGCTACACCGACGGGTTCCTGCTTTTCTCTCTTCCTCCCGGAGCCTATGAGGGCTACACGACGGGAGCCTATCCTAATACACCCGGAGCCTATAAGGGCTTCACCGACGGGTAGCTGTTGTTCGCCACTCCTGGAGCCTATAAAGGCTGCACGACAGGAATCACCCCTAAAAGCACCCGGAGCCTATGAGGGCCACACCGACGGGTGATCTAAACTAACTCCCGGAGCCTATAAAGGCTGCACGACGGGATCCTACCACACCCGAAGCCTATGAGGGCTACACCGGCAGGTGAACTAAACTAACTCCCGGAGCCTACCAGGGCTGCACGACGGGATCCTACCACACCTGGAGCCTATGAAGGCTATACCGACGGGTGAACTAAAACTGGCTGCTCTGCTCTGCTGCTCGGGACCCGCCTTTTATGCCCCACTCGCGGTAGGGGAAGCGCGCGGCAGTGGTAGGGGGTGCGCGAGGTAGTGGGGAATGCGCGTGGCGACAGCGGTGGGGTTTTGCATGGCAACAACGAGGGGAGTTTTTGCATGACAACAGCGAGGGGAGTTTTGCATGGCAACAGCGAGGGAAAATAAAAAATAAAGGTCGCCAAAATAAAGGAGAATAAAATTATATTATTCAAAAAGTACGTTTCGACGTACAACAAGTTGAAGTTTTTAATGATTTTGGAAGTTCTTGAAGTTTTAAAATATTTTGGGAGTTTCGAAGTTCTGGATAAATTCGAAAGTTTCGAAGTGTTGAAGTCACAAAATTATGAGACTTTTGAACTTGGAGTGTAAAATTTCTGAGTTTTGGGGAATTTCCGAAGTTTTGGATTTTTTTAATGATTTTGGAGGTTCTTGAAGTTTTGAAAAATTTTGGGAGTTTTGAAGTTCTGGATATATTCGGAAGTTTCGAAGTTTTGGAGTCACAAAATTATGAAACTTTTGAACTTGGAGTTTAAAATTTTTGAGTTTTGGAGCATTTCGGAAGTTTTGGAGTTTTTCATGATTTTGAAGGTTCTTGAAGTTTTGAATAATTTTGGGAGTTTCGAAGTTCTGGATACATTTTGAAGTTTTGAAGTCATGAAATTTTCCATTCTAAGAATTTCGAGAATTCCAAGATTTTTCAGAATTTTTAGAATCTAAAAAATTCTATGATTTTTGAATTGTTAAAAACTTCGAGAATTTTGTAAAGTTTAAAGATTGTAGAATTTTTGACAATGTTGAGTTTTGGAATGTATGAAATATTTGAGTTTACTATTTTTTTGAGAATTTTTAAAATGTCAACTCTTTTTGAAATTTTGAGAGTTTCAAAATTATTCAAAATTAAAAAAGTCTCATGAACTTCAAAAATTTAGGTGAAATTTCGACGATTTTCAAAAATTCGATGATTTCCAAATTTTTGAAAACTTTGAAAATTATGGAAATTCGTACAATATTCAAAATTCTAAGAATTGTAAAGATTCTAATAATTTCGAAATCATTGAAAATTCTGAGAAGTTCGTAATTTCAAGATTTTTTATATCTTTCGACATTATGGAAATTTTAATAATATAGGAAATTTTGACAGTTTCAAGAATTTCACAATTTTAATTTGGAGATTTTAATGATTTTGGAAGTTCTGGAGTTTTTGATGAGTTTGGAAGTTCTTGAAGTTTTGACGAATTTTGGGAGTTTCGAAGTTTTGAATAAATTCTGAAGTTTTGGAGTTTTTAAGTCACAAAATTATGAGACTTTTGAACTTGGAGTTGAACATTTTTGATTTTTGGCGAATTTCGGAAGTTTTGGAGTTTTTAATTATTCTGAAAGTTCTTAAAGTTTTGAAGATTTTTGATTGTTTCGGAGTTTTCAATAAATTCGGAAGTTTCGAAGTTATGGATAAATTCTTAATTTTCGCAATTTTGAAGTCGTGACATTATGAGACTTTTGAACTTGGATTCGAAACATTTTTGAAATTTGCAAAATTTCGAAAGTTTTAGAGTTTTCAATAATTTCGGAAATTCCGAAGTTCTAACGAACTTCAAATGTTTTGAAATTTGAAGGATTTTGAATGATTCGAAGTTATGTCTTAAAGCATCTCCACTCGCGAGACCCGAGGTTAACGTCCCGGGACTCGCGTCGGGGGTGAGCTCCCGCACTTTTACCGCGGGTATCAGTTCGCATCGAGCGCCCGGGAGGAAAAGCTCGAGTTTATGCGAAAAACCGCCGCGTAACTCTTATCGGTGATCGTCTCGGTGGCTCAATACCGAAGACTATTGCGTCAGGCGGTGATGTTTATCCCGCGTGATAAACAGATCCCGATAAATAAATGTCTCAACTCTCCTTCCTCTTTGCAAACGACGTTTCAAATAAATTGTTCTCTTCCACCACACCGGCTCCAGTGAACGGTCTGGTCGCCGGTACGACTGGACCAGGCTCCGTGTCATTTTCTGCTTTTTTCGAAAAATTGGCGAGTTTGAGGATTCTCTGGGTGGGTGCCGATTGGGCGTCGCGACGGTGATAACGTGCGGAAATGTACGAGGCGATGTAGGGGCTGCGAAGGCGATAACGATAAGTTGTGTCGCGGCCTGAACGGTCTTGTTGCGAGACAGGCGGACGCCGCGGAAGATTAGGCAGGATCGCGAAAGTCGGGATCGTCTTTAGACATGTTGGCCAAACATCTGCTTTTCTTAGCTACGCGACGACCTCGTGAGTTTTTTAGGCACTTTTTGAGTTTCGTGTGGATTGATTGAGTTTTTTCATGGGAGTGTCGGAAATTTCGGAGTTGTGAAGATTTTTGGAATTTTTGGTCATATATTGTGGTCGAAAAGTCGTGAATTTTTATGACAACTTTCGAAAACATGAAGAATTCGTTTGAAAAGTGTGAAATTGTGGAATTTTGGGTGTTTTGAAGTTTTGGACATTTTGAAAGTTCCGGAATTCTGGTGTTTTGAAAAATCATGAAGTTTAGAAGTTCCGAAAATGTCGAAATTTCGAATAATAATAATGGTTGTGTTTTAAAGCTGAAAAGTTTTGAAAAAAGTTGATGCTTTGAGTGTTTTCGAGTTTTAGATGATTTTGAAATTTCGAAAGTGTCGGAAATTTGGAAGTTATAAAGATTTTTGGAATTTTTAGTCATTACCGATATTGTAGGATTCTTTTTTGATGGCTGAATTTGAAAAATTTCATTTGAAATATTTTTTTTTATGAGAGTGGACGACTTGTTCAATTATTATAGTTTTTTTTTACAACTTGGACAAATTTAGTGGTTCATTTCGAGAAATTCAGAAAATACTCTAAATTTGCGGAGAATGTTAGAAATAACATTATTGGATTCAAAATATTGTTTTAATAATAATAAAAAACATTTTTCTCACCATGCCGTAACTGGCTTTTGGGACTCACAATCCATTTCCTCACAATTTCTCCCCCTGTCTCAACACCTCTATATCTAATTATATCAACAATCTTCCAAAAAACTAAGTGACATCGTAAAAATTTTGAACCTCCTTATTCATCGTAATAACTAAATAAAAGTGAAAAATTCTCGAACTGTATCCCTCTTTCAAGACCAATAAATAATTCAAATTCGAAAATAACGATCCAAAAGTTAAAACTCGATGATGAATAAATGTCGAAAAATAGTATATTGTGCGACTAGTGGAAGAAAGAGGAGATTCCTCGAGCGTGGAGATTGCCTCACGAGCGTAGCGAGTGTGGCAACACGCGAGTGGAATCTCTTCTTTCGGCCAATAGTCGCACACAATATTTTATTCAACAACCGCGAGAAATATGTGATTTTATGGCCCTGCAGAGAGGGGGGGAAATAATGGGTTACCTGATTGATTGACGCAACAATCGCCCTTAGAGCTTTGCTACGTACTTTAGGGAGTTGAAAACTAATTATCCCTT
>JAPYZK010002696.1:0-18387 GCA_030522785.1 Platygaster equestris | reverse complement strand
TGAAATTTCAAGATCCAGAGAATTTAGTGATTTTGATTGCCGAAATTCAGAAAATGTAGACTTTAGTAATACTTGCTCACAGTAAGAAAGAGAAATTTCGCTGAATTTGGAGTATAAATCTTGGAATCAAGACAATTTAGAATCTTGGCAAATTTAGTATTTTGTTATGTTAGGATTCAAACTTCAAAAATTTTGAGATTCAACAGATTAAAAGGTTCAAAAATTTTCCGATCCTTTCTCAAAGACTAGAAAATTTGATAAGTATCAGGATTTTGAATCAAATTGTAATTTTGAGAATTCGAATTCCCGAAAATTCTATTTCTGAATGTTAGAATTCTCAGAATTGGAGATTCTTCAATTCCGAATCTTTAAATCCGAAAATTTTGATATGAAATAAACTCAAAATAAAGGAACTTTCAAGTATTTTCCGAAAACAATTAAATTTTGATCAATTTCGTATTTAAAAGAAGTAATTTCAAGAATTCGAAATTCATAAAATTATATTTCACGGCCATTTGTGACGACCAAAATATGTATATATTAATATATTAACATGCCAACGATCAATTTTTCACTCATCCACTACAAAAATCGGAATATGCCGAATCTAAAACGATTTTCATTGTATTCGACCTTTTTTCAGAAGATCAAAATGTCCCTTATTTTTCATGAGATTATCTGGTCAGTGGTCACTTTGACCTGATTTTCGAAGGTCCCGAGTATTGCCGATTTCTAAGTCAAAAATATAAAAACATTCGATCCAATTCTCTAGTTTTTTGAAACTGAGATTCCATGTTGTACTAACAAACTCGATACAATCTATACCACTTTCCAAGACATCTTATCCGTATGATTTTAAAATTTTTGCTGGCTACACCCTTGCTTCGACATAATTATTCCACTGTATAAAACGACGCATTTTCATCCACTTGTAAATTTTTTTACCAAAAAATCGATCATTAATAACACATGATAACATGCTAAACCACGACTGCCATTAACATAATTATCATATTACAATTTACGTTATCTAAGGTTACGTCGAAGTAATTAACATACAAAACAGAGCTGAAACATAATTTTCGGTCAATTTCGAGAAAGCTTCCATAATTTCGCTAAAAAATATGTTCGCGTGTGTTATCAAGCTCGTAAAATCTCGCACGCGCCATGTTCTGAAAAGATTTTCCTCATATACTCATCATGTAACGCGCATATTTTTCCCTGATGCTTCAATTGAGCAAAGTGCAATCATTTTTCCCGAAAGTTGTCAAGAAACTTGCGTTGATAATGTGGAGAGATTACGATGTTTGTAGACACGGAAAATTCCGGAAATCCCAGATAAGTTTTCCGAAGACTTCTGAACCTCACTGTACTGATAAAAAGTAATTATGCGAGTATTACTATACTCCAGGAGAGAGTAAGAAATCGGGGTAGAGGCGGAAAATTTTTTATTGGAGCCAAAAGTTGGATGTCTTGAAAGTTTAATTTCAAGTTCCGCGAGGGCCGACGTTGCTAGAATGAAAAATTTCGCGGTTCGTTCTATTTTCTCCTCTTTGCCAGCTCCTCCGTCCATTTCCCGCTCGTTTTCCCTCAGCTTTCGCCGGCATTTCCCCGGTATCCTCTCGAGAAGAAATACGTTCCGCCTTTGTTCGTAATACCTGTTTCGCTTCGTTGCGCAACTTGATCAATATCTTTTATTCGATATAATTGTCACAACAAGTGCCAGGATCAAATAACGCGGACTTTTTTTCATTCTTATTTCACAGTAATGAGCCAATTTTGCTTTGTTTTATTGACTTTCTTCTTCCTTGTAGATAGTCAAATTGATTGATGATCTTTTTCCAATATTGAAGCTTTGATTTATTGTCAAGTTTTGCGAATTTCGTCTAATTGCGTGAGTTTAATGAATATAAAAATTTCATAGAGTTGAATGAGGAAAAATATAAATTAAAAATGTTGAGTCTATGATATAATGGAGTATATTGAAATACTTTATCAAGGTGAACAGTATGTGCAAATATGGAAGATATTCGGAATTATTATTCTTATGTGAATTTATGTCTTATGAAATTTTTATATTTCTTATGAGAAAAATTCCAAAAAATTCTAAAATTTGGAAAATTTTGAGTATTTCAGTGAATTGTGAGGATTTAAAACACTTTGAGGATTTTGAAAATTTTCAAAATTTCTGGAATCATCAGTTTTAGAAATTTTATGAATTATAAATGATGTAAGAATTTCGAGAATTTTGAAAATTTAAAGAATCAAAATTTTCGAGAATTTCGAAAATGTCAAAGATTCTGGAAATTTGAAAAATATTGTGTCATATTTGGAAACTCTGGAAATTTCAAGAATTTCGAAAATACTGAAAATGTATCGCATTCTTCAAAATTTGAATTTTTTGAAATTGAAGGATCTTTCTAACTTGGAAAAAATTCCTCGTACTTATCATAAAAATAATCCCCCCCTTCCCGTCGTCAAACCTTCGTACCCCAATTTCTATTTCCCAAAGCAACGTCTTTCCCGAGATTCCTCCCCGATGCAACGCCATTTCGAAATTCAACTCGCAAATTCTATCCCGGGCAATCTACTCCGGGTATTTTCATTTTTTTCGAGAGTTGTAAAAGACGCCGCGGAATGTCAAGGTATGGCAATCGTCGCAGTGGCTGCATGGTCTTCTTAAAAGTCACATGAGACTTGCGCGAGCCCTGTCTCCCTTATCAAAAAGTAAGAGAAAGAGAGAAAGTCTGAGAGGACTCTTCTGCGAGCTCGAAAAGCACTGTCTCCGGTACACAATCAGCCCTCGTTGCTTGAGGGCTTGCACCCTCTTTCGACGCCGCCATCGCCTTTTATTCCGTTGTTGTCCTTGTCCCCGTCAACAATTTCAATCACGGAATCAAGCTTTCTCGGCGCTTCTATTTCTTCCACCGGCGACCCTCTTCTGCGCCCCGTGCCACGTGTTAATGATCCTTTCTTGCCCCGCGCGAGGTATATCGCTGAATTACGCCCTAACGAGATAGCGTGCTTGCATTAGGCGGATTCATTTTCCGCTTTCCATGAAACCATGCAGGGATTCACCCCGAACAAGAGCAATGAGATCGTGACTGCTTATTATCGGAGGAGGCTCTTATTCATAGAAATGACGATTTGAAAAAGGAGATGAGGAGTGGGGGTTACGTATCTCCTCTGTTTTCGAGACTCGAGTTTTGAAATAGGAGATGAGATTTTTAGATATCTAATCAGATAATCTGATTAGAGATACAGGATGTTTTGATATATAAAAATAAGGTCGATGAAAATGAAAATCGCTTTACATTCTGCATGTTCCGATTTATGGAGTGGATGGGTGAGAAGTTAATCGTTGACGTGTTGATGTATAGATATTTTGGCTGGCACGAATGGCCGTGAAATATAATTTAAGGGATTTTTTATTCTTGAGATTACTTCTTTTGAATATGAAATTTATCAAAATTTGACGGTTTTTGGAAGAGGAAATAAAATTAACTGTATTTTGAGTTTGTTTCATTTAGAAATTTTCGGATTTGGAGATTTGTAACTGGAGAATCTTCAATTGTGGGGATTCTAACATTCAGAAATAGAATTTTCGTGAATTTTAATTGTTGAAATTACGATTTAATTTTGAATCCTGATGATTTCTGAATTTTCTAGTCCTTCATAAAGTATTAAAAAGTTATCAAACATTTATATCTGTTCAATTTCAAAATTTTTGAAATTTGAATCCTAACATAACAAAAGACAAGATTTGTCGAGATTCTAAATTGTCTCATTTCCAAGATTCGTATTCCAAATTGAGCGAAATTTCTCTTTCTCATTTTTAGCAAGTATTATTAAAGTCTACATATCCTGAATTTTGGCAATCATAATCACTCAAATTCTCTGGATCTTGCAATCTGAGTAATCAACAGTCTAAAATAAGGAAGATTCGAAATTTCAGAGATTCTGAATTCTACAGATTCCAAAATTCGAATGCGTAATTTCTCAAACTTCTTTTTTTTCAAATATGATTAAAATGAACAAAAATTAGGAAATCCGTAAGTCAATACACTGCAAAATTGAAACCCACAAATTATTAAAATACTTTAATAGGGAAATATAATCATTAATGATACAAAATATAAAAATTAAAGTCCAAAAAACACTCTTCTAAGTTGATAAAGGATGATGAAAAACGCGAAGAACAATTTTGCATTTCTCATAAATTTCCGGGAAATGGCGCCTTTTCAAATGTGGTAAAAAAAAGGACATATGTGTGATCTGAAAAATATAATAGTACACCAGTACATTGAGCTAAAATATAGTACTGTATCATAAAAATAGTCCTCCTGGTCACCCTACACAAACGTCAGAAATGATCATTTTCTTTGAAAGGACAGAACTTTAGGATTCGTGAAAATTTTGCAAACGGACGTGAAAACTCACATCAATTCATCCATTGGGTTCAAAATCTCTTTCAGAATTCCATTGCAATATCCCTCGTCCTAATTAAATCTTCCTCCAGGATTCATTCAATGAGAAACGCGCCTTCTAACTCGAGCAGAAATTTTTAGTGCGAGCGTCTCTTTGAATATTCATAATCACTTAAAAGTTTGATGGAATATTGTGCGGGAATAGAAAATTATTCACGTCGCGTCGCAAGTTGTATCAGCATGTCTAAGTCGAAAGTTGCTCGAAACCCCGATGAAAAAATGTGCAAGTGCATTTTTTGTGTGAAACTTAATTCCGAACTATTTTACTCCAGCTGTCATATAAAATCAGACAAAAATTAAACGATGAATTTGAATTATTATGCTTTCGATCTACTAAGTATTATTAGAATATTTTCAGTTTGTTTTAGTAAAAAGTGTAATACATTCATTGAAATTTTGGATTTTCCGAATTTTTAAATTTTGGGCTCCATACGAAGTATTTCGAAAAAATTTACTGATTTATGGACTTTTGTATTGGAGTTGCAGATTTTAAATTGCATGATTTGCGATTTCGTGCCCGTCAATTGATGATTTTGAATATCATTATGGAAAATCAAGATTTTTAAAAATTACGAACTTTTCTTGGAAATGATAAATGAGGATTCTTAAATGTTTTTTATTGAAATCGACCAAGGATTGCAAACATTCCAAAGATATGGAAAGGCTGATATCAGAGATGAAAAAATTTCCAAAGTAATGAATCAATCAACTTCAGATTCTAATGAGCACTCTGAACCGCATAATTAACTCTATTCCGTTGCGCCAATCTGTTTTAAAAGTCTCGTAGCGAAATCGCGAAAAAATCGCCTGCATATTAGACGTGAGAAATTTATTTCCATGAAAATTCGTTTCTTCCGTAACTGGCCATTCATCAGTTTTTCAGTCATCCTCAATTTATTATGAATTTTTATGTCATCTGCAATTCGAAATTCACTCATTCAATATTATCGCTCCAGAAGTTTTCAGCAAACATAGTGTTATAAAATGGGAAATCTGACGCGAGCAAAAAAATTCTTGTGTAGTGACCGAGTTGAAAAAATGTTCGCAGCAACATTAATCCAATCAATATTCATGGATTCAAAATTTTCCGTACGATATTTTTATACCAACCAAGAGTTATGAATTCAATACATTTGTTGTAGTTCGATACATTTTAATACGTACGATTCTATCCGTTTGTATTTTTAATCATATTTTTAATCCAATTAATTATCTTCGATATCCCAACCAATTTTTCGACAGTCAAACGTTTTTTGTGAGAAAAAAAAATTCTCCAAGCCAGGAAACGAACCCGGGACCTCGAAAAAAAGCTTTGGCTGTCAAAAAATTGGTTTGGATATCGAAGAAAATTATTTGGATGAAAAATATAATTATTATCAACCTAACGAAAAAAATTAATTCTTTGTCTTTTTCATGTTTAATTTTTATTCCGATCCTTTTTTCTGTGTCGCGTTTTATCAAATTGTTGAAATTAAATCATACGTTATATGTGGGGTACTTTTAAACGATACAAAAAAGTCATTTGAAGGTAAATACGATCTCGTAAACGGATCAATTTACATTGTTACTTTCTCGTGTGGTCATGATTCGATAAAAAAATCATTAGTCATAATTCCTCTGGAAGTAATTATATTCTTTGGTGAAATAATGGACTTCCTCCGTATATGTAATTCTTCTCTAAATCTTACGTGAATTTTAAGGCAGAGTTGAAACTCTTGATATGACCCACATTTCAATCGAGCAGTAAATGAATAATGAATTGGAAAATAATTCGCAGTGAGACGACAGTGAGATGCAAACGAGAATTCTTTCTTCATATGCTCAAAACGTTCGAACTAATCAATTATGTAAATCCTTGATCATATTGATCTCAATTGATTGATCAATTATGAAAATAGTGCAGACTTTACGGTATTTTATACAGTCTACTCCGTGATTTATGAAAGGGTTTTTGAAAATGATGATTTGTTTTATTTTATCTTATGTTTGTTTCGATTATATAAAATTTAATTCACGAATTCAGTCAAAAAACTCATAAAAATTTGTGAAATTAGAGAATGTGAAAATTTCTGAAAACTGAAATTAACGTTCTGAATTTGACGGTCATGAATTTTTTGCATGACAAGAATAACAAGTTAGACTTTAAAAAACTAAGTATTTTTAAGGCCTGAATTTGTTTTACTGCATTTATCATTGTTACTAAATATTTCGGTTTTAGAATTTGATAACTTTTTAAAAATTTCAGAATTTACTTATATTGTTGGTATATAACTTTCAAGAATTTTCTTTCATTCCAATTTTATTCGAATCTTATGCAGAATTTCGTCAAGTTTTTAATTATGTTTAGATTATTATCAGTTCTTGAAAGTTTTGTTAAATTTTCAATACTTTCTAAAATATGACTATTTTTCGTTATTTTTTTAATTTTTCAGAATTTCGGAAATTATTCTCATTCGTTATATAACATTCGGGATTTTCATACAACCACGCGAAATTCTGTAAAATTTTCAATATTTTGCAGACAATAATATTTCCTTCCAAACTTTGTTATATTAAATTATTCATTTTCATCGGAATATGAGTTCTTTTGTAACTTTGTGACATTATTTATCAAGAAATGCATAACGTTCTCATATTTTCCTTACATTCTTCGAAAAGTTCCCAATAACACACATCATTTCTATCAATCGAGCAATAATTTCAAAATCTAAAATTTCATGCTTATTTTGTCAACTTTCGAAAATTTTTCAAACTCTGAATTTTTTCATCATGTCCAAAATTTTGTATCAAACCAAGCAGAATTATGTTGAATTTCCAATTATTTTCGTATCATTAATTTTTCGCCGAAATTCTGTGAGATTTGCATAATTCTTGAATTTTTCTAATTGTTTTTGCAATTTCTTACGCTGCTGATACAATCGTACTATACTGTTACCAAGTACTATTTTTACCAAATATTTTGGTAACAATGTGAAACCCAAAAAACCGAAATGAAAAATTTTTGAATCTCAAAGACCATAAGTTTGTCCAAAGTTCCATTCAACTCGCAAGTTGTTCTGTATTATTAGACACCCCGCATCCACGTTCCGCATCTTTATTCCCCCGAACCTGTATCAACTCCGTCAATACTCCACCGTTTTATTCCCCCATTGTACGACTTTAGTACACCCCGCCCCGCCCCAGAAAGTGACTGATACCGCGTCCAACTTTTCGAACTCTAGATATTGAAAATTGCAAAAGGTTCGTTTTCCACGTACGCCCCGAGCGGAGCCGGCGCATTGAAAAATCAACGATTCAATTAAAAGTTGGGAAATGGCGGAATTTTCGGGGGGAATTCCCTTTGGAAGGAAAACCGCAGCGAGAGAATCGAGACTGACGAGGTTGAAATCACTCGGGAGTTGGGAAAGCCACATCGTCTTGCTGTGAATCAGGCTACGCGTTACCTAATTTCGATGCCTGGCTCCATTATCACCCGGCTGGCTTCTAATTAGTCAGACTCGATTAGCCTCGATGCGCCGGAATGCAACCCCCTTCGGGACTCTCCCTTTCGCGTCCCCTGACGATTTCTTCTTGGCACTCGTCTATTTTCGCGGGCGAGTTTTTCCTTCTACTTACCGAACTCGGATCCCGCCCTTCAATTTCCTCCACCCCCGATATTCCTCCGTCATTGAGAATGCGCGCCACGCGCGTTCCTCATTTTATCGCGATGCATTTCACGTCGCCTCGATTTGATAGCTGCTACTTTGGGATTTCGAATATTCGGCATTACGGACGTCATCGTGGGAGCGGATCAAGATTTTTCGGAGGACATGCCGGGACGGCTTGGCCGTGCGGACGCTCATTATTCATTTCTATAGAGGATTTTTCAGAAGATTGAGATTTGCGAGGCATTGAGAGATTTTTGATTGTTTAACGTTGAACATTGCCTCTTTGTGGGCTTTGTGGTGTGGGAAGAAGACGTTAAAAAGTGTACATTGAAATGTTGGTACACTTTTTTGGAGGTAGAAGAATTTTGACGAATATTTTTAACGTATGGAGAGATAAATATCCTGACAAAAATTGATACTAGTCAGATAGACTGTCGATATCATGCGGAGTTAGATTTTCGTGATTTTACGGTTCACGCGAGTACGAACAGGGCCGGATTAATCATGAGACCACTGGTTTGAGGCCCCCGCTACTTTGAGGCCTCCACCAGCAGCGTAATTAATTGTAAAAACTATTTTAAAAATTGGAGAATTATGCGGATTTGACGAAATTTCGGAGAAAAATTAATGATACGAAAATGACTGGAAATTCAGCATAATTCTGCTTGGTTTGATACAACATTTTAGAAATTATGAAAAAAATATTCTGAGTTTAAAAATTTTCGAAGGTTGACAAAATAAGCACGGAATTTATGTTTTGAAAAATTGAAAAAATTACGAAGTTCGGATCATTCAATGATATTTTTGAAATTATTGCTCGATTAAAAGGAATGATGTGTGTTACTGGGAAAATTTCGAAGAATGTAAGGAAAATATGAGAAAATCATGAATTTTTTTATATCAAATGTCACAAAACTAGAAAAGAATTCATATTCCGATGAAAATGAATAAAAATTAATAATTCACAAAAATTTAGGAGGAAATATTTTTGTTTGTAAATTATTAAAAATTTGACAGAATTTCGCGTGGTTTTATGAAAATTCCGAATGTTATATAACAAATGATAAAAATTCCCTAAAATTTGCAAAATTGAAAAAATCACAGCAAATTTTTATATTTTAGAAAGTATCGTAAAATCAACGACAATTGTCTAGAAATGATAATAATAGTCTAAAGATGATCAGAAATTCGACGAAATTTGCATAATATGAACATAAAATTAGAATGAAAGAAAATTCTTGAAAGTTATATTCCAACAATATAAGTTAATGCTAAACTTTTTTAAGAGTTACGAAATTCTAAAAAATCGGTATTTCCAAAAGTACCACAAGTTAACGAGCATAAAAAAAATTTTTCATATCAATTCTGCAAATTAGAAAAAATTCAACAGAATTTTACGTGGTTTAAGAAAAATCTCACAAGCAATCGATAAAAATACAAAATTTGTTCAAATTTTCTCAAATTCACGAAAGTACAAAAAATGTTGATATCACATCTACCATTATCAAACATCACTTAACTAAATAACCGGATTCACAAAAGAATAATTACTCCATTTTTATTTTTGTTCACTTCACTTTTCACGTTTGATAAAGATCCTCCACCAACTTGCCTCAGGGCCCCCACCAATCTCAATCCGGCCCTGAGTACAAAACGACTCAATCATTTATCAAAAATTCATCTAAAAATTCACAACCCAAATCAAAGCATATTAACACGTAAATCCAACTAAACTGGGTATAGTATTCATGTTTTTTGAAGAGCGAGCAACATTTCCGTGGTAGAAAATAGAAACTCGTCGATTTTATTTCGAAAGCGGAGTTTTTGGGTGATCGTGATTGGCCATAAACCAGGGATCGGAAAAATTGAATCTCGTCTTCCAAATTCCGTCGACCCGCACGATAAATTGAGTTCGGATGCGGGGGATGACGTGTCTATATAAATGACTGGAAGCGTTGCATGAAGGAACGTTGAGATTATTCGTCGAGATACACGTGTCTTGATAAAATCAGGACTCGTTACGAAAATCGCAACGAAACGCGAACGTAACGATCTTGCTGCGGGACCCGCGGGATGAAAACATATCGCTGATGGCGATCTTTCGATATTTCACTGTTTCGGTGCTTGACTAATGCTTTTCTGGAATTCCAATTTGAATTGCAGCCGAATGAATTACACTGGCGCTCTGCTGAAGTTGCGGCGAGCAGCGGAAAAATTCACGTGTCGATTGATTTCCATGAGAATGCACTAACTGCTGCGAATTTCGATGTTTCGAATGTTAAGTAGAAATTTTACATTCTCATTGGAGGTAGTAATTTATTCTCTGATATGTTTTTACTTACAAAGTATAATCTGTCGAGGCCCGAAAAACAAGGGTTCCGAACGTTACTTAGAAAATTGTAACTCGTTACGTTACCGCTACTACGAAAAAGAAAGTAACTCGTTACTGTTACTGTCTGTAGAAAGTAAGGTCTCGTTACTTTGTCGTAAATTTTCTTATGAAAAAATCATCTTTATTTGAACATTCAGTCATCGAAAAATAATGGACAAAAAACGGTATCAATGGATGTTGTTTCTCAAACTGTTTATTTCGAATTCAAGTGACTTTAGATTACCAAAATTCGAAGAAGTCAACAACTCTTTATCTTTGAAAATTGGAAATTCTGGAATTCTTTGAAATTTTGGAATGCTAAAAAATCTTCTGGATTCCAAAATTCAAGAACTTCGAAATTCTTTTTTGAAATTATCCAGAATTTCTGGAACTTCTGGGAGTTTGAAAGTTGAACAATTTTTGAATTCTTCATGACTTCGGAATTTTTTGCACTCCAACGAAATTCAGAATTACATAACTTCGGAATTCTCCAAAACTTCTAAATTTTAAAACTCTGTAACTTTTAAATTCTTCGGAATTTTGGAAATTTTTCTAAAACTTTGAAAAATGCCGAAATTTTAAAACGATGTATGAAATTGTTTAAAATTTACGAAATGTCTGAAACACATAAAAATCCTTAAGTTTACAACTTCAAAATTCGTCAGACATCGAAAAACAGTGAACAATGGATTTTGTTTCTCAAACTGTTTATTCTGAATTCAAATGACTTGTGATTACCAAAATTCGGAAAAATCAACAACTCTTTATCTTCGAAAAATTCAAAATTCTAGAATTTTTTGAAATTTTGAAATGATACAAATTCTACTGAATTCCAAAATTCAAGAATTTCGAAATTCTTTTTTGAAATTTTCCAGCATTTCTGAGTCTTCTCGAAGTTTGAAAATTGAACAGCTTTCGAATTCTTCAAAATTTTTTTCGCATTTCTACGAAATTCAGAATCACAGAACTTTAGAATTTTCCAAAAAATCTAAATTTCGAAACTCTGTAACTTTGAAATTTTTTGAAATTGTTCAAAATTCTCCAAAACTTCCAAAAATGCCGATATTAAAAAACCCTAAAATTCTTTAAACATACAAAATGTCTAAAACGTATAGAAGTCCTTGAAGTTCACAACTTCAAAATTCGTCAAAACTCCTTAATTCTTCAAAATTTGTCGCATTGAAATGGCAAAGCTAAAAAACTTCAAAATGCTACAGAATTTCTCAATTCCAAAACTCGAAAATTTCAAAATACTTCGAAACTTTTTCAGCTCCTAAAAATTCCGAAACTTAGCAACTTTGAAATTCTTTAATACTCTCAAATTTTCTTCAATTCTTTAAAAATCCGAAATCTCAAAACTTCAGAACGTTTGAAATTTCAAAAACTTAGCAACATCCTACAACTTCCGAAATTCCAAAACCTTCAAGCCATAAAACTTGAAAACTTTTTAAAACTCTCAAATAAAACTAAAACTGGAAAAATTTCCAAACTTTCCAACTTCAAAACTACAAAATTCTCCAAAATTTTTCAAAATTCATAAGTTCCGGAAATCCATATCTTTGATACTTCTGAAAATTCCGAAACTTCAGAACTTCATGGTTCTGCAAAACTTTAACACTCCTCGAAATTCCCAAATTTCGAAACTCGAACTTCAAAACTTCAATATTCTCAAAAACGCCAAAATCCTTCAAAACGTTCAAAATTCCCAATGAATAAGAATGAGTAACGTAAAAGTAATTTTAATTCCGTCACTCTTTACCGCGTGAAAATTAACTCATTACCGCTATCCTTACTTTGCAATTAAAGTAACGCATTACGTTATCATTCCAACCAAAAATGCAACGTTCCAGAGTAACGCGTAACTTCCATCCCCTGCAAAAACATCATTTCGACCAGCTCATGATTCATACTCGCAAACTCAAAACTTTCGATCACGAACTTTCCAACGAACAATAAACGCATTAATGATCTCGACATAATTGATATGTTACAGTTCAGCCATTAAGCGTGAGCATATTGAGCAGCGAGCAAGCGCCTCTAAGTGCGGACCGACAATACAACATCACATGCATTACAACAGGCTCTCGACCTCCCGCTACGCTGTCATGGTATTTGAACGAAGAAAAGCTCGAAAACGCTCTGGAAAAGGTAAACAGAATTTTTCTCATCCAAACCCGCGTGTGATTTTAGACGATGCGAGACTCGAGTTCTCCAGGGAGGCAAGAAAAATGCACGCTAAATTCGGGTCCATTATGAAACGGAATTCGGAATGAAAAACCCTTATCATACGTTATCATCTCCTTCCCGAAAGAAAAACAATCCCCTAATATTTCCCTCCCGGAAATAACGCGGCTTGATAAAACATTGGACTTGATGATTCCGCTTCGTTTGTTTACGGAATTCCAATTATCCGCCATGTTAATATTGACTCCGACGTCATTAGCGTCTAGCCCTGAAACACGCCATAGAGCAATTACGAGATAGCCCGGCGAATTCCGTTGCAACATCTTCTTCTTCCCAGCTGGATATATTACTGGTCATTATTTTTTTCCTGGCATTATACCAAGCCGGCAGGTTAAAAATAGACATCATCGTCTCAACCTTGCAGAAGACTCTTCACCCTTACTCCCTTTTTCGTCGTACTTTTTTCGAGTGAGGGCGCGAGGTGGCTACGAATGAATAAGTGGAGCTCATGAGAGCACTGGGACTCTTCGCTTCTGCAACTTTCGGCAACTTTGCTTTTTTTTGGATAACGCGAAGCTTGCGAATGCGTGGTGAATAAACGTTATTTCGTGACGTCTTTTTTAGGGGGGGGGGGGGGGGGGGGGGGGGGGGGGGGGGGGGGGGGGGGGGGGGGGGGGGGGGGGGGGGGGGGGGGCCTAAGGACAGTTGATGGTGAGGGATCTTTGACAAAGGTGAAAAGTGGAGTGAACAAAAATGACACTAGAGGAATTATTATTTTGGGGATTGAGTTATTTATTTAGTCGATGTTTAGTGATGGTAGATGTGATATCGGTATTTTTTTTACTTTCGTGAATTTGAGGAAATTTGCGAAATTTGTGTGTTTTTTCGATTGATTTTGAGATTTTTTTTTAATCACGTGAAATTCTGTTGGATTTTCACTAATTTGCAGTATTGATATTATTTTTTTTTATTTTCGTTAACTTGTGGTATTTTTGGAAATATCGATTTTTTTAGAATTTTGTAACTTTTGAAAAAGTTCGGAATTTAGTCATATTGTTGGTGAATAACTTTCGAGAATTTTCTTTTATTCTAATTTTATTTTTATATTATGCGGAATTTCGTCGAGTTTTTGATAATCTTTAGATCATTATTATCATTTCCAGAAAATTGTCTTTGATTTTCAATACTTTGTGAAGTATAAAAATTTTTTGTGTTTTCTTTGATTTTGCGGAATTTCGGAAATTTTTCTCATTTGTTATATAACATTCGGAATTTCCATACAACAACGCGAAATTCTCTTAAATTTTCAGTAAATTGCAAACAGAAATATTGTCTCCCAAATATTTGTGAATTATTCATTTTCATCGAAATATGAGTTCTTCCCTAATTTTGTGACGTTATTTTTCACGAAATTCATATTTTTCTCATCTTTTCCTTCTATTCTTCAAAAATTTCCCAGTAACACGCATTATTTCTTTTAACCGAAAAATAATGTCAAAAATATCATTGAATGATTAGAACTTCGTAATTTTTTCAAGTTTTCAAATTATAAATGTCGTGGTCATTTTATGAACTTCCGAAATTTTTTCAAAATTCGAATATTTATTCTAAGATTTTCAAAATTTTGTATCGAACCAAGAAGAATTCAGAATTTTCTCATATTTTTCTTGCATTCTTCGAAATTTTCCCAATAACACACATCATTCTTTTTGATCAGAACTTCGTAATTTTTTCACGTTTCCAAAATATAAATTTCGTGCTTATTTAGCCAATTTTCAAACATTTCAAAAACTTCCCATATTTTTTTCATAATTTTCACAATTTTGTATAAAACCAAACATAATTATATCGAATTCCAAACAATTTTCATAGTACAAATTTTTCTCCGAAATTCTGTGAAATTTGAGTAAATCTCGAATTCTTTAAATTTTTGTTTTCACTCTCTTACGCTGCTGTTGGAGGCCTCGAAGTCATATGGGCCTGAAACCAGTGGCCTCGCTCTCAATCCGGCCCTGGTTGCGACTCTGTCGAAGATGATGATGATGATTCAGAAAATTCATCAGGATATCCAAAAAACATCAAAATAAATACATCCCTAGAAGAATCACGCGAATCCCCGAAGTCGCCTTTCTTCATCGTAAACTAGAGAAGCAAAAGCTGACCCGGAAAGCCTGCAAAAGACTCATTCCTATGAGCCCGGCGTTTACGGCGACCCGGGTATAAACAATACGATTGCGACTGAACAATTGAAAAGAATCCGCGCGTTCTCCCGGGCTCCGTATAATTTAGGGTGCGCGCCATTGATGCCAACGGCAGGCGACTTTTTCAATACGGCGAAGCAAATAAATTCGCTATTAACCGAAAAGCTCCGGGCGCGGACCTTCAATTCGTGCGAGCGTGAAAGAAAAATTCGCCGGGCGATTTATGCGAGCACAGATCCATCTGCTGCAGCTCGGCAAATAATTTAAAACGATAAGCAACGCCCTGTCCGAGGGCCGCGCGGCTCGATCGGCAAATTGATAATCGCCCCGTCACTGTCGATTCGGCCAGTAATTTTACCGCGCGCGTAAATAATTACATACTCCGCCTGGGCTTTTCGCGATCCCTGGTATACGCGCGGTATTTACAATATACACGCGGCATTCCATAGCGAATGAAAAGGATTTCGCGGGATTCAGGCCGAGTAATGTTCGAATTTCGGGCGATTGAAATGATACTTTGTAATGGATGAATCTGGAATTTTAACAATATCGGTAAATGGGATTATACAGATTGAAAAGATGGCTTTTTTGGAAATATCATCCCTGCCAAAGCCCCCGCCTGCTACCGTAGCAGACAGCTACTGTGTTTCTGGGGTGTCATGTTTGATGGAAGAACCACTTAATACCTGAAAAATGAGGTATTATCATTCGGAAATCGTGTAATTTGTAGAATTTTGAAACTTGCAAGACTTTGAGGAATTTTTGAACATTTTGAGATTCTGCGAAATTCGGAAATTATGAAGATTTCTTGAATCCTGGAAATTTTCGAAGTTTTGAGAATTTTGAAAATTTTCTAAGTATTGAAACGTTTAGAATATTTCAATAATTAGAAAATTTCAAGAATACGAGAATTTGTTGAGAATTGAAGAGTTTTTTAAAATTTTAAAATTTTTTGAAAATGTTCGTTCATTTTAAGTACTTCAGGGAAATTAATTTTGATAGTTCGAAAAATCTCGAGTATTTCAGTGATTTTGAAAATGATTGCAAATTTTTGAGGTAATGGAATTTGTTGCAAATTTTGGAAATTTTAGAACGTTTGAGTTTCGGAAATTTTTTAAATTTTGTGATTCTGCAGAATTCGGGAATCATAAAAATTCCATGAACCTCGATAATTTTTGAAATTTTAACAATCTCGGAAATTTCCAAAATGGTGGAACCTTTTGAATATTCCGAAAATTCAAACATTTCCAGGATTCGAAAATTCGTTGAAATTTCGAAAATGTTTAGAAATATCGGGAAGTTTTAGAAATTTCAAGAATATTTGAAATTTTATTTTTTCTGATTACTTGAAATTTTTTAAAAACTTAGAGATTTCAAGAATTGATCAAAATTTTCGAAAAAATGAAAATAGTTGAAAATTTTGGACAATTTTAGAATTTTTAAGAGTTTCGAAAATTTTTACAAATTTTGGGATTCTGCAAACTTCGGAAATCATCAAAATTTCATTAATTTAGAAAATTTTCGAAAATGTTGGAATTTCCAGAGTGTTGAAACGTTTGCATTATTTCAAACATTCAAAAGTTTTAAAAATTCCAGAATTTCTTGAAATTCGAAGAATTTTTAGTAATTTCACAATTTTTCGAAAATTTGGAAAAATTTTGGGAATTCACAACATTCGGAAAATTTCATTTATTTTGATAATTTGAATAATTTTTAGAATTTCAGGTATTTTTAAAATTGTTCGAAATTTTTTAAGAAATGGAAATTGTTAAACATTTCGAGAATTCCGTAACTTTTGAGAGTTTCGGAAATTCTTAAAAATTTTGGAATTCCTCAAAATTCGAAAATCATGGAAATTCAATTTATTCTAAAAATGTTCAAAATTTCAACAATTTTTGAAAACTTCAAAGTGTTAAAACGTTTAAAATTTTTTGAAATTTTAGTTTCAGAATTTTTGGAAAGTTTCAGAAATTTTCCAGAATGTCAAGAATTTTGATAATTGTACTTGTTTCGATAATTTCAAAAATCACAAGAGTTTCGGGGATTTCAAGAAATTGAACGAATTTTTTTAGGAAATGAACAATTTCAGAAATTTTAAGAATTTCGTAACTTATAAGAATTTTGGAAATTTTTGAAAATTCCAGTATCTTGAAATACTTGAAAATCACAAAAATTCCATGAATGTCGAACTTTCACCACATTTAGAAAATTTTCGAAATTTCAGAACTTTTGGAATATTCAAAAAATTCGAAAATTTCAAGAATTAAACTACGAACAGTAGCACCAGAATCGAGAGGGCAGTTTTCAATGAGACTCATAGTCAAAAAATGACAGTTTTATCAATTTTTCGATTTTGTCATAATCATCGATATCATCAATAGTTTCGATTTTGTCATCAGTGGAACTTGAAAATTAGATTTCCGAAAAGTAACGCGTTCGTTGATATATATTAGCCGCGTGTTCGGTGGTCGTGATCGATCGAGCGTCAGTGACTAAACTGGAATTTTCGCGGAGCGAGAACAATCGCCACAAATAACCATCCGCGTGGTGGATGGCGTGTAAGGCTCGGGCTGACATTAAACAGCGCGGTACCCGCGGCAATTGCGTCATGATTCATAACTCTGCGGTCAGAAATGAAGTCGGCATTGGCAACGCGCGGAGGCGCGATGAATAATGCCGGAAGGGCAGCAAATCCGGAGTGGGCGACAAAAGGGACCCGAAAGAACACGCGCACCTCCTCGCCGCGGAAATTTCATCAATCACATCAACTCCGTCGCCGCCGCGGTCACGCGTCTTTTGACTCGGAAACGTTACGTTTTACTTCCGAGGAATGAGTTGTAGCTTCCGCATTTGGCATGTTTACGGGGGTTGGATGACGTCTTCGGGATGAATGGTAAAGTTATGAAACGTTCAGTTCATGAAATTTGGGAATCCGATGTTGGATGCGAGATGTCATCATCGATATTGAAATTAATGACTTTCGAATTTTTTATTGGAGATTGAAAATTCCAGAGACTCGAATTCAGGGGTAAATGGAGGGGGGCTCTAGGGGTTGAAACCCCTCAAGGAATTTGAAGAAGATTGATTGTATTGGGAGTGTAATGAGTAGAAGTATAGATATAGAAAAAAATTGGTGTGCTTTGGAATCTCGAAGATTCAGTATTTCGAACTTCTGAATTTTTGTCAAATTATATGTAAATTTGGAAAATGACGAACTTCGAAATCACAATTTTCGACATTTTGAAAATTTTCAATAGTCGAAACTTCCGAAAATTATGAAATTTTTGGAAATTCGGAGTTTATAAATTTTTTATAATTCTAGGAATTTCGTCAATTTTCGAAAGTTCAAGTAGTTTGAAAAAACCGAACATTTCGGGAATTTTAAAAAGTTTTGAAGGTTACGAAAGTTGAGAAAGTCTCGAAAAATCATAAAACTTTCATAACTCCAAAAAACTTGTGAATATGTGAAAATTCGAGAATTCAGAAATTCCGACAAT
>JAPYZK010002695.1:0-13427 GCA_030522785.1 Platygaster equestris | reverse complement strand
TTTTTCAGGTTGGATGGAATAATGTTTCCAATTCTTGAAAAAATATAGGGAATGTAAGGGATAGTGTGTATTTTATTGTGAAAGTGGAAATGTGTCAAGTAATTACGTACGTTGGTTGTATGAATCTTGTTTTTCGAGTTGGAATTCATTTTAATGGATTTTGAAATTCATTTTTGAGTACGAGAATGCAAATATGAAAATAAAATAAGTTTATTACTTGTGATGGTTGAGAATGTGAACAAGGATAGGTATATTGATATTTCTGTTCATATTTTTTTTGACTTCTGCATTTTTCGTGGTAGATCCATCATCTGAATTTTGGGGGTAGATTCATGGTCGGTATTTTTACTCGATAGCTAGTTCTGTATTTTTCACAGCGTCAAGAAAGTGCCATCTCAACTAGAATAAAGTTTTTTTATGTAATCTTGAGATTTTTCAAAAGTAAATGTGGTGAACATTTCTTTGAAACTGGACATACTTCGGAAAATATATTGGACAAAATTTTTCCAGAGAATTTTGTTAAATTAATAATGTCAAAAATCGTAGGGGGGAGGGGGGGGGGGGGGCTGAAAGGTAGAAGTGGATTCGTCATTTTCTTTTTTTCATTCCATTATTCCACGTGAGTTTCTACAATTTCGGAAAGCAACTACTTGTAGAGATGATAAAAAACGGAAGATTTTTTTTCCAGTAGTTATCTATTTTTTAATTGCATCGATGTTTTCGGTATTAATTGATTGACTGATAAATATATATTTTCCGAAAAAATTTTTATTCACATTATATTATTAACATTAATATTATGTAATATATTGAATAACATAAATAATAACATAAATAAAATTAATAACATTACAGACATAATTTCGATTTGGGAATTCAATCAATACAATTTAATCAAAGGTCTTTAAAAAATGGGATAATTTAGAATTTTACCCACTTCACGAGTTAATCTGATCAAGTTTCACAATTTTTTCGGATATTGCACTCTCTGAGATTTGTACAAAAATGTAGTTTAACTCTTGACAGTCATACATTCATAGAATTTCGTACCTCCCAAAAATAAGATAAATGGAATTCATTTCAATAGAATGAACTTTGATCAAATACGATAGACATATTGAAATCTTATACGCCGTCTTACAAATAATATTGACCTTTCCAACGTTTCTCGCGAAATGTTCATTCTTACGAATTTCCATTAAACAGCAATTTTCAAGTACGATATACCAGGGAATCCTTTCACGATTCCCATAAAATTTTTTCCGATGTTATACATGACGAGACAACAATTTTTTCGTCCATTCTAAATTTTTTTTTATTATACCTATTTATTTTACAATCGATGGAATGTATTGTAAATGGGTTGATAATAATTTTTATGATGGAATTGATTTTTTCGATTTACCTATTCAATTTTTAGCAATGAAATATTTTTTCTCCAAAAAAACATGTAATTGCTAAAAATTGAATGGATAATTCGAAAAAATCAATTCCATCATGAACACATTTATTTGTCTTGACTCTAAAAATTTATCTAAAATTTGAAGATTTTCTACCTTCCAGTGACTGTCATTGCTGAATTATTAGATGTCACTGAATTTTTAGACTTGAAAATGTTTTTTTATACTCCTACTCGAACGTCATTCTTGTCACCAAATTTTCAGACACGTCATGGTTTCGTCTGACCATCATTACTTTGTACTACTGAATTTTTTGGAATCCAGTTCCTGTTGAGTCAAAAAATTAGTTGTTTGACTCCTTCCTTTACCAAACCAAAAAATTGTTTTTTTTCACATTAAATAAACGATTCAATTTTCAGTCGAAGATTCAACAAAATGTACGAAATTCCCAATAAATCCTTCTGAACCCCAGTAACAACAAACAGTAACAAAAAGCGTTCCCAGATACAACTTCCACTACATTTCACTTAGAACCTCTTCCAAATTTCTCAACAGCACGCAAACAACATGCAAAACACCCAAAAAACCCCACCCCCCAACCCCTGGAACCTCACCCAACGCCCGTAGAAAAGACAAACCCCCAGCATCAAAGCTCTCCTCCCGCTCAAGACAAGTGGGTACCTCGGCGCCTGCGGGTAGAGAATAAGCTCGCCAAAGGGGTGTAGGCGGCCGAGCCCGGTACAACAATGAGCATTGTGATTTGTGCGGGTGCGCCTCGCACCCGATTGGTCGTTTTCTCGGAACCGGCATACCCTCACCACCCCTTCATTGGATCCTCGCCCGACGCAACCCCTGCGATATCCCAACCTTCGCCAACCGCGCGGAATAATAGAAAACGCGAAAATTTCATCCCCCTAATAGCCCGTCGAACCTCCGAAAATCCCACCCCCCAACCGATTGCGCACTTGATTTTCCGATTCATGAAAATGGCCCGCTGAAAAGCTCGATGATCGATGATGTTTTTCGATCGCTCTGCGGGGTGAATAAACTGGAAATAGCCCCTTTATCGGCCCCGGGAGCTTTTGTCCGACCATGCGCTGACTCGTTCCACTGCATTTCGGCGTTTTTTCGTTCGTTTTTTTTGCCCGAGTCCCGGGGGAGAGACAAAACCACGGTGACGCCGGATGCAAGCTCCTGGACCACGTACTAAGAAACTGGGCGGATCTTGGATCGCGAAAAGGGGCGTAGAACGGCGATCCGCGAGCGGGGGAGACAAAGATAGGGGACACCGAGCTTTGCTTCGCGATCTGGGGTGGGGGCCTCGCGCAGCATCCGCGGCGATATCTTCCCTCTCTTCCGGGAATCCCTGTCTCTGTCGGTCCCATTATTCTCGTCCTCGTCGCGCTCGCACGGGAGCGTACGCGTGCGCGGGCCACCCGAGGGGACTCGGTCTCGAATGCTCCTGTCAGGGTATCGCGCGCTTTCGAGCCGGCAGCAAGCTTTTATCGCCCACGAGTTATGGTAACCGCGCGTGGCCGCGGTACGGAAAAGTGCGAGTGAACGGGCCCTTTAGACCCTGGATTTTGCGAAAAGTGTGTGCAAGTGTCGGCCTTACGGAGTGTGGGCTCTCTGGGACCCTCGGGGACGTCCGGCCCGGGCGGCAAGATGAAATGAATGTTATTGGCAGGTGAGGTGCATACCTGGGGGATAGGGGGGGATTTGGTTGTGGGGTGGTTTTTGGGGGGCCTGATTTTGGAGGGTGAGTTTTCTTGAGGGAGATGGAAAGGGGTGATAGGGTTTAAAATGGGAAGGGTAGGTTTTGAAACCCTTGGTAGGAAAGTTTGGAGGTTTGATGTTACAGAGGCTTTTCGAATTTGTCTTGATGACACTGTGAATAGTTTTTGAGTCTTTTTTTGGAGTTGAAACTTTGAGGGGTAGTTTTTGGAACTCTGGACAGAGGAGTTTGAAGGTTTTAACTTACGAGGCTTTTTTGTGATTGTCTTCAGGACACTGTGAATTCAGTTTTCAGTTGGAGGGATACTTTTTTAAACTAAAGTTAAGATAACGTGTATTTTTTGCTGCAAGTAAAATATTTTTGAGTGGTAGAAACGTATTTTTTCGTATCTGCAGTAATATGGAAATTCATGGAAATCCGTTTAAAAGCTTTCAATAATCAGAATAGTTTTTTAATATTCAACCTTTCTTAGACATAGTCAGAAGTATAGACATTTTCTCTAAATCCAAAAATTATAAAAACGAAATTTTCAGTTTAATTTGGAATCTTTCATTATAATTTTGTGAGGGGAAATTTGTTTCAGTTTTGAAGGAGAGTGTGGAAAATTAAATTATATTGGTAGATCGATTCTGTGTCATTCAGAATTTCAATATTATTTTAAAATTCAGATGCATGAGAGCATAAAGAAAGTAGAAATGTGATATCTGATAGATTCAACTTCATTGAATGAAAAATATTGTAATTTTTGTATTCCAAAATGACTAAAAGAAATATGGGAAGTTCTAAAAATGTGTCGTCATTTTAAAATTGACTAACCAACATGAACGTCATTTGAAAATGTTTTTTTTTTCCATAAAACATTGATTTGATAAAATTTGTCTCTAAAGATACCGTTATAGATTTGTATTTCTCGGGGATCATAGCAAGTTTCCTAAAACCATAGCAAAATTTAGACCGTATTTTTAGAATTGAATGAAAGTTTTTATGAGGACTATATAAATTTTTCAATTTTTTTTATGATTGAGACAGGACGATGTTGTAGATTACTCATAAGACATTCGGCAAACAGTTTATGATATAAACAGTTTTCTTTTCTGCAGTTTTCATTTTGTTTTTCTTCATCAACTATCAATATTTTCATCGTAATGAAATTTAAATTGATAGATTTTTAATATTGGATAGTTTTAAATTTTTAACAAGCCTGCAATTTTGAGTGATGACAAATTTTAAGCGATTTCTGGATTTTTCGCTAAAAAAAGGCGACAATTCGAATACATAATCCTATCATGAATAAGTTTGTAACGTTAGCCATAGTTTCTAGGTTTCAAAAGCAACAAAATTCCAAATTCCAGAAATCGTGTCAATTTTTTTTCCTAAAAGGAAGGTCTCTGAAGATAAATACATCGATTAATTAATTTCAAGACTCCTCCATGCATTGAATACTTTCACATTCATCTTAAAGTGTCTTCACAAAATTTCTCTCAAAAAACTGTTTACCCTATAAATGCTCACACTTTTTCTTTTTCATCCATGGCAAATTCCATAACACAGAACTGCTATTACTTTTCCACCATCTGTACCTTTGTTATTCAATCTCGAAATATTTCCACTCCGAATAAAATATCACCTCATTTCGCAACTAGTGAAAAAATGATCATCCCACTAGTTGTAAACTTTATTTTATCCTACAACATCAAAAAAATGACCCAATAGTGTGAAAAGAGTACTCTCTTCCTCCACGACACAAAATAAACTTCTCATTCCCAAATTAAATCTAAAATCAGAAAAACCCTCATTTCCTCTTCCCCCAACCCCGAACCGAGACAACAATGAAATCAAGTAGGGTCGAAAGTATGAGGAAAACCAATTAGGCTGATTTCGTGGCCGAGTTGACTCCTTAATTGGCGTTGGTCCCCGTGAACTGTGAACCCGGGCGAGAGAGAAATGGCTTGGGTGTCTTTCGGTGGAACATGCATGCGACGTGGATCAGCCATGTGTTCAGGGAACGGGAGGGAACGAGAGGAACGCGAAGACGAGAAAGGGAATATGCAACGCATCTGACCCAGTGACCCTCCCCCCGCGGGCCCGCGTGTCCCGCACGTTTCTCGCCCCCCACAGCACACGTACGCGCCCGTGATTTCCCGTCTTTTTTCGGTTAATCTTACGACCCTCTCTCGAACGTCTCGTGTTCCCCGCGTATAACAACCACTTGACGGCCCGAGCTTGATCGTGTAACACGTTTTGCCGATGCCGCCCCCCCTTTTGTGTCGACGGGGTTGCTCTTTCCCTTTTTTTATTCCTCCAACAGGTTAGGGCGAGGGACAGGTTTGGGTTAGGGGTTTTTATTTTGTTGGACGTGTGTCATTTCGGTGGTGAGGGACGGTGAGAGTCTATGGGGTTTTATGGGATTTTCGGTGGGAATAGTGGGAATCGGGGGTGGATTGTGGAAAATGTATGAAATTTGTTTGTATGGTTCGGGGTGTCATTGAAGGAGGAATTAATGAGATGATGGAGGAGTTATTGGGGGACGAAATGTGTTCGGAGATGATGTTTTTTTCGTTGTTATTGAGAGTTTAGGATTTTTATAGTTTTTAACATTAACTTTTTGATAGAAGTTTGGAGGGGACGTAGTATGT
Source organism: Platygaster equestris (assembly GCA_030522785.1). Taxonomy (NCBI): domain Eukaryota; kingdom Metazoa; phylum Arthropoda; class Insecta; order Hymenoptera; family Platygastridae; genus Platygaster; species Platygaster equestris. The sequence goes on along the minus strand of JAPYZK010002695.1, from coordinate 7,656 downwards.
TGAATTTTGCGAAATTTTAATTTTTTTCCGTATTCTTAATGGGAGGGTACGGATTTTCCCAGGTTTTTTTTTTTTTTTTTTTTTGGAGAATTTTGCAATTTTCCGCTTGATTTTTGTTATTTTTTGATTAATTGAAGTATTTTAACTTGATTATCAGGGTGAGAATTTTGGAATTTTTCGTATGTTTTCAACTTGGATTGAACACATTTTTTTGAGTAAAATCGATTGTGAATTCAGACTGAAATATTTATAAATGAGAAAACACTTGGAATTTGAAAATTTTTACTTCTTACTTCGAAATATAAGGATCTCAAGTTCCAAAAATCCGCTTACGTAAATTATCGAAACGTAATAAGAATTGAGTTCTTCAAAGTTTAAAATTTTTGACTCAAAAACTTCAAAGTCTGTGTTTTTTTTTTTTTTTCAAGGTTTTGACACATTCGTCACCAGATTTTCAAAATTTAAATATTCTTAAGTCCGAAGGCTAGAGAAACCGAAATTCTTAAGTATGAGGGACTAAAAATGGGTCTCGAACACGGAAAACGTACAAAATTTGAAATGTATAAAAGTCATCTAAAATTTCAGAAATTTCCGATTTTCGAAAATGTTAGATCGAAATCGAGATAATAATGACACAATAAGACATTATACGTTGCGATGTCAAATTTTGAGAATCTCTCAATTTGAACTCGAAAATGAAGAGCAGAAGAACTGTGTATAGAAATCGCATTAAGTCGAGAATTTTGAAACTCCGAGGATGGAAGACATACTGACTTGAAATCCCGTTTTTTCAGTTTCTAATACGATCGCAAATGATCTGCATTGTTAATATCATAATCGCTCTATTACGCACACTCGATTTTATAAACGTTTCTTCACTACTCCAACAATCATCTAAAAAAAATCTCCATCATCTTGGAAACAAGAAATGGACACTTCTCGTAAAAACCAAAAAAAAGAACACTGTCCTATCAGATTTTGATCTAAAATCACTAAAAACAACTTCGGAAAAATTCCAAGAGTAATAACTGAACAACAATGTGATTTTTCTTCCCGAGCAGCTGTCATGTTGAAACAACCGGAAGTAGATTACGTTTCTGTCACAAAAGTTTCGTGCTGTGTTGTTGTTTTCAAATGTTAGTTTGCCTGTCAGCTATTATTGAAACATGAACATCGAATCCAAGATCAAACTCTAAATAAATACATTGATCATCATTTTTTTTTTCATTTGCATAACTGTTCGGAAACTTCCAATCAGTATAATACGTTTCCTTAAATTGGAATTCGACTTTCCCTATTTTAACTATAAAAAAAATATCCAAATTAAAGAAAAATGATCATCGATGTACAAAATCCTAATGATTTCGTTTCAAAAGAACTCCAAAATTCATGCACAATGATTCCCGTCATTGTTTAGAACCCAAATGTCCTCCGTAAACTCGATAATGATCTACTGTTCACATTACCATCAGACCCTCAATGATCATCATCACTTGATAACTGCGACGCGTACTTGAATTTCTCACGCTCGAACTCCCTTCGAGATAAGAATAAAGGCCAACTTCGTTACAAAGATTTTTGAGACATTTTTCATGACACAAGACATGAGCGCTACATCTGGAAAGTTTCGAGCTTTTTTTTACCAAAATCTCTCGAATTTCATGGCCGGAACGAGAGGCAATTTTCAGGGAGTCGGCAGCTGTGCTTTTCGAGAACAATGGCCACTTTTTGTCCACGGCGTGGCGTACAATTTTAGACGGCTATGTCCTTCATTTTTTCCTCGGCCGACAATGCATCATTGTCTTCCCTTTGAGGAGTCCCTGACTTCTTCACCCGAGACGGGAAGTCGCTTTGGTTTTTCGATTTTTTGGAAGCGAATACTAATTTCGTAGATTTCGGGTAGACGCGGGTTTGGGGTGTATAGTTTTAGCCATCGGATATCCCAGCCTCTGGAGCGACTGTCTGCCGTCTTTTCGACGAGGAGAGAAAAAGAGGGCGATGCTGTTGTTTTAAAATAGTACCCGTGACCGTAAAAAAGAATAATGACCTGAGCTCGCGACGAGACTCTTACGTAGCGCGTTGGAACAAGGGGTTCGCCCGCGGGTTTTTCCGGCTGGGAATTTTGGGTTTTTTCGTGCGCCACGGAAATCGCTCTCGTGTTTTTTTAGAATGAATGGTATTAATGATTGAGAATTTACTGATTGTCAGTGAATGATCTCTCGATGTCTTAATTATAAGCATGCTACTGTAAGTGGAGTTATTTTTATATCATTTCCGATGAATTTCAAAGACTGTTCATTATTTTCGACATTTTTCCATATTCTCAATAATTATTGAAAAATTGTGGACATCCTCACAGAGTTTTGAAAACAAATTGACTTTTGCAATGCTATAAATTCGAAATTCTCTCTTATTTTCAAGACATTCTCCGATATTTTCATTGTGGTATTAAATTCATTTTCCTGCGACCTTATCATTTTTTTAGCTCTACACAAACTGATACACAAATTAGGATTTTTTTTTGCAAAGACCATATTGTGAGTTTTCGAAAAATATAATCAAAAATTCACGATTTCGACCGAGATTCTATCCTGCAAAATACGGGCTCTATCATTATTCCTCAAAAATTCTCGTATCCGGCATTCGACAATCGAGGGCGCGTGAATGATCCGAACAATATCACGCGCGGTGACGTGTAAAGCTTCGCGTGCCACGAGATTGCGAAGCTCGCAAACACTCCGACCGATCGAATTTCGCAACTCCGAAGTGATCGCGCAGAATTTCCCGATCCGCAACGCGTGGCCCGCAGACATCGTGCTCGATTCTTCGACTTGTCGAAACCCCTTGACGTCAGTGCGGAAATACCGGAACACTGACGGCGATCCGAAACGAATGCGGAAGCTCGATTCGCTGTGGTTGAAAAAAGCTTCTAAAAAAAGCATTTAAAAAACACGACTCGGAAAGAATACAGCATTTGTTCAAATATTTTCAACGACTTCGTGTTTCTTCTTTAATTTATTCAGCAAGGGATGATTTCTGGAATCGTATCGAAGAATGCACTTCTACGCGATCAGCAACTTTTACTGGAAAATGTATCAAGCGTTGGCCACGTGTTTCGTGTTATCGCGTATTTTTCCCGCCTTAAGGTCACGGTCGACATTATAATTCTTCAATCAAAAAATCGGAAAAAGAAACTGTTGCGATGCAGAATGTAGGAAGATCTGCTTTTTTGGGATTTGAATGACCTGGAAATCACCTGACAGTGCAAAATACCAGCGAGGAGCTTTTCTGTTTGTGCTTTTGTGAGAATTCAAGCTGATGAAGAGGATTTGTCGTACAATATCGATCAATTTGATATGTCAATCAAATTCGGAGGGAATCTTATAACGTTTGCAACTTTTCTGACGCAATAGAGCTTCATAAACAAATTGAAATTTCAGATTAAATACCCGCACGTGTATTTTGTTGAATCAATTTTTTTTTAATTTCCAGCTGCATCCGATGAAAAATGTTGAAGAATGTGCTTTTTTGAAAATTTTGTTTTCGAAGTAATTCCTCGTCACATGCATGTGTATGAAGTGAATCGCTTAGGAAACATTTTCTCGGAGATCTAATTTCTTCATAATTGAGACAAGGGTGATTCTTCAGCATTCACGTCTTTCATTCTAGCGACTGTACTATCTTATCAGCGAAATTTCATTCAGATGAAAGATTCTTCTCAAACAACTGGAGATAAAGTTTTATCTCGACACAGCTTTTTTCTGGTTGGGTTAAAGTGGACGTGAATCCTTGTAGGGGGTTTGATTAATTTGGATTTGGGACAATATATTTTTGAACTTTTTCGACAGTACATAATTAGGTTGTATTTTCATTCAGTACAACTTCGTATCAATATACGTTATTATTAAACATATTTTAGAAGAAAATTGTACACAAAAATTGATAAAAAACTGGATGAAAGCGGCATAGTGATAAGGTGACCATATGAATCCGTCTCAAAAATAGGACAGTTCGATCTAAAATTGTAATTCATGAGAAATTCGAAAACTTGAAATAAATAAAAAAAATGAATAATAAATTTTCTATAATTGCGATCTTTTAGTTATGATTGTCCGAAAAAATATGAATACGATACAAAATGTACATGAACATTCCCTACAGTGGCGATGAATGTGATTCAAAAAAAAATACAAATCCGTATTGAAAACGCGATTTCATGGAGTTTTTTGTTGCAAATAATCGGAGCGAATCCACTGACGAGCCGCGGGAGTGGCCGCTCAATGATTATCGCTGCGCTCGCGTAATGCGCGACCGAAATGTAACGGCGCAACGCGATACCACGTCCAAATATAATTATCGTTGCGCAACGAATAATGGAAGGCTTAATTGATCGCGATTGGCTGGAATCGAGCCATTCGGAGAGGATTTGGGACGCGGAGATACGGGTTTTCGGTTTGAAATAAATTGCGCTCGGGAGAATTATTCAGTGCCGACGTGGATGAAAATTATTGTCTCGATGCAAGTGTCGATGTAATTATACCAAAATATTCATCAATCAGAATCTTTTATACTGGGATAAATATAGTTCGTTCTGTAAATAATCCGGACTGAGTCGCTATGATTTTTTTTCGCCGAAAAAATCGAAGTCGAAAACGTATATCGAAATTTTCGATAATTTCGAGTTTTATGATATTCGTACATTCCAGAATCCTAATAATTTTTCAATATTTTAAGAATTTTGTACGAAAACAATCGATCGAAATCAAGTGTTACTTGAAATGTAATATTCTTATAAACGTGATTTGAAAATGTGAAAAAAGCTTGAAACTCCACAATAATTCCGAAGAGCTCACAATGATAGAAAAAAAATCTGTGTTATCTTCAGAAAATGGAAAATGGATTAAAACAAATTTGGCGCAACTTTGCTAATTTCAAATTTCCGCTCAATATGAGATTTCAAGTATGAAATAAATTTCCACGGAATAATTCACAATATTTGCGACAAATTTTTCTTCAATTTTATACCTCCGAAAAAATTAATTTTTCTCTCGATATTTACGATTTTGAGTATCCTTATTTTTCACAACATTTTATTGTAATGATTCACCGTTAAATCCATGTATCCTAAACAAGGTTTTCGTTTTATGACAAGAAGTAAATACTCTCAAGCTTTTAGTTCCCAAACAAACGCTCCTTACACGTTTTTTCGTGGTAACACATTTATTCCGGGCCCGAAATCTTCGAGATATCGCGCAATGTGTGAGTGCAAGGCGTGCACGTGGGTGTCTCAGTCGAATAAGGAGCTTTCGAAAGAGTGCCTACCGCTTGCGCGGGGTGAGTCGGATCTAGCTAACACGTTCCAGATGCCACGCGCTTTGTTCTCGTCGTTACGGGCTCCCTTCTGCTAATGCCTTCGGCCGTTTTATTATTCTTCAACGCTCTGATTTTCCTTTTTATCTCGTAGACATTCGTAACGGTATTCTCAGAATTCAGAGGTTCGCACTCGTATCCCTAGCGAAACTTGGGCAAAATATCCCCTGCCATTTCCTTGCTGATCCCCGAAACCATAGTCCTCAAAAAAAATGTTTATTCATCCAACGCCGTGGAAAAAGTGCATACTTTTTCTACCGTCGAATTTTACAAACGTGCTTGTTAGAAACTTTTTTAGTTTCTATAAAATCCATAAGATGATACAGTTTCTAGTTTAATCAACCAAAATCGAACTGAAAGAAAAAGCTGTCGGTCATTTGTGGATCTCCATTGTTCCCTCGGGAATGAGTTTCTGTTACTAATAACCTCCGGCGGGACAAACGAAATGGAGCCGAACCAGGAAAGGAGCGGGGAAGTAAAAAGTCACGAAAAAAGACGAAAAACAAGGGGTCAGAGGAGGCGACGAATTGGATACGGAATAAGCGTATATGTGCGAGGGAGGAGGAAGAGCTTGGAGATTCGAGCAACTTGACACTCAACACATGGCCCCACTTCTTAAAACCCACACTTGGCCAGAAGACCCAGCTTCTCTCTCTTTTTGCCATCCTTACGACGCGGTTAAAGCACCAAGGGGTCACGAGCAACGAGGGTTACGAAAAAACCATATTTAGGGGCATTCCGAACGAGCAGCAAACGATCGAAAAATTAACCGATCCTCGAGGAAAAAAATAATGCAGTCGCGAAAACTTCACTCGTTCGTTCATTCAAGATCAACTCAGTTCATTATTCACATTTATTCTAAATCAAAGGGGGAGGGGTTAGAGACCCCTTTTCATTTTCCACCCCCTTTCGAAATAATCCCTGTAAAACGAAAAATGAAACCCCACTCCAAAAACCCGCTTTTCTCAACCCCCAACCCCCGGCACATGCAAAAGCTCGGAAAAGCTCTCCGATGTACCCTGATTACCCGAATAATGCGGGAACGCGAGTGAGATTTCCGGACGAAATTACAAGTTGCAAAACGAATGAGAGATGGACAAAATGGAAACAGTGGCGGCGGGAGGGGGGGAGGGAGGTGAAAAAGCTCCGAGAAAGAGGCGACATTGCGCAGATGAGCTGGCGCGGTCCGCTGATAACGTATTCTCAGTAGAAGGAAGACTGACGGAAGATTGCTTTTGCAGGGAAGCGCGCGTTCTTCATCCCACGAGCGCGCTCTCTTATTTTTCGCCGCTGCTCTGTCTTTGCCGGAAAAGCTCGCGAGTGACACACGTACGGGCGTGCATTGACACACGTAGAAAATGGGCGTGGGTGTGGTCCGCACCCGCTCATACATAAACAAGAGATCGGTCGACGAGCTTCAAAAGAAGAGACGCTAGCTGGGACTCCATTATGTAGAGCGTATCCCACGACGCTCCTATAAAGAATACTAACGATATAGTTCTCCCGCCACCCCCTCCAGGCTTCATCGCTTTTTACTACTTCGCGCCGAGCGCTTTTTCGACTTTTTGCGAGAAGAATGATGTAGGGTGGTTGGGTTTTATGGATTTTTGGGATGGCTGAGATGGTATCTGAGCTGGAGCTTGCAGGAAAACAGTTTTGTGGGGGAGGTTTTGGAGGCTGATTTTTTAAAATTTGTGAGCTTGATTTTATTTTGGAATAGAGGTTAGGATTTTGGATATTTAATGTGGAGGTTTCGAGGTTTGGGAGATCGGAAATTTGGCGCTTATGGTGATTTTCAGCATTTGATTTTGTGAATTCGAGAGATGATGATTGAGAATCTTCTTCCTTGATGTACGTAGTCATCTGAGGCTTGAAAATTATAGAAATCTGACTTACGGCATCTTTTGATCTTTTAAGAATGTTGATTAATTATAAACATTTAATTGAGAATTTGTGAGTTTGAAATTGTGGTAGTGGAAAAATAATTTGCTTTTACTTTTAATTTACTTTAAGGGTCTGAAAACACGATGTCTTGGCAGTTTTTAGGGACTTAATCAAACTTGACGGAGTTGTTAAAAAATTTCGGTAATTTGAGATTATCCACGAATTTTCAATGATTTACGGAAAAATTGATTGCTTTTTTTGAATTTAAGGCTCTTTTGAATAATTGTTTATTATTTTTGCTTTTTGTTGACGAAATAATTTTTGTTATTCTAAGAGAAAATTCAAGAATTCAGAGACTTTTAATAGTCGAAATTTCTTGAACGGTTGATAATTTTTAGGAAT
>JAPYZK010002694.1:0-13428 GCA_030522785.1 Platygaster equestris | reverse complement strand
AAGTTTCGAGTTCACTTTTGTAATTTTGAGTTTGAAATGAACGTCTGGAACTTTGAGTTTGAAGTTGAGTTTTGAAGCTTGCAGTTTAAAATTCGTTATGAAACTTTGAGTTTCAAGTTTCATTCGGAATTTTTAAGCTTACAGTTTTGGGCGAGAACTTCTAACTTTTACTTCAAACTTGAAGTTTCTGGATTGGAGTTCACACTCGAATTTTCTTGAATGAACTTCAGCCTTGGAGTTTTAAATATGAATGTCTGAATTGGAGTTGCAGGATTAAACATTCAACTTCAAGTTTCCGAATTGAAGTTTGAACTTGAAGTTTTTGGAATGCACTTCAATCTTGAAGTTTCAGCAGTTATTCCCAGCTTGATATTGCGGAAGCGGAATTGAACTTCAAAAATTTTTTTTTGAAATGAAGCTGGAACTTGAAGTTTCCGAATTGAAGTTCAAACTTGAAATTTTCTATGGTAATTTTAACCTCAAAGTTTTGAGAAATTATTTCTGGCTCGAAGTTGTGTAATGGAACTTCAATTTTCAAGTTTCAGAATTGAAGGTATTCTGAAATAAAGTTGTAGCTTGAAGTTGCGAAAGTTAAAATCTATGTTGAAATTGCGGAATCAAATTTCAATCTTTGAGTTTCTTAACTGGAGTTTGAGTTCGAAGTTTCTGAATTAAAGTTTGAACGTGAAGTTTCTCAAATGAAGATGAAACTCGAAGTTCCCGAATTATAATTGACATTCATGTTTCAACAATGAACTTTAGCCGTAAAGTTTCAGAAGTCAATTTCTAGCTTAAAATTGCCAAACAAAAATAACAACTTGAAATTTCCGGTTTTAAGTTCAAACTTTAAGTTACTAGAATAAACTTTAACCTTGAAGTTTCAGAAGTTAATGTTTAACTCAATGTTGTAAAATTAGAATTAAAACTTGAAATTTATGTATTGAAGTTCGGTTTCAAAGTATCTGGATGAAAGTTCAAAGTTCAAATTTTTGAAGTTCCGGAATCAAACTTAAATTTTGAAGTTTCAGAATTGAATTTAAAACTTGAAGTTTCCGATTCAAAATTCAAATTGAAAGTGTTTACAATAAGCTTGAATCGACAAGTTTCTCAAGTCAATTTCCAGCTCAAAGTTTTCGAATTGAACTCCAAACTCAAAGTTTCCAAAATAAACTTCAACCTTGAAGTTTCGGAAGTTGATGCTTAGCTTAAAATTGCGACACTGAACGTCAAATTCGAAATATACGAATTAAAGTTCAAGCTCGAAATGTTCGAGTCAAAGTCTGAACTCGAAGTTTTTAATATCAGCTTCAACAGTGGAGTTTCTAAAAAAACTTCAAACTGGAATTTACCGAATTAAAGTTGAAATTCGAAGTTTTCAAATTGAAGTTCGAACTTGAAGCCTTTAAGTTCCGCAAGTTTATCTCTTGCTTGAAGTTGCAGGATGAAACCTTAATATCGAAGTTAAAGTTTCTGAATTCAAGTTCAAACATGAAGTTTTCGAATCGAATTTCAAACTCAAAGTTTCCGATCTAAACTTCAACCTTCAAGTTCCAGAAACTTGTATCGCCTGAATTCGATCAATAAAACGCAAAAAATCACTCTCCTCCCTGGGGCTTTTCCGAATTTCCACCCTAGGGCACAAACAGCCAATTCCCAATCTCCTCATAATCACTGGAAACTCTTATCTTCTATACACTCGAGCACAAAAATTCATATTCTCCACCCATTTCCCCGAAAAACCAAACAAAAATTTTTCCTCGACCCTCACCAACGCAAGGATTGACCCAGAGCAGCCTTTGCCAGCCCCGGCACTCATGGAGTTGCGTCACTTCCGTCTCCTTAGTTTCTTTGCAGGCACAGTTGGATCTAAGTTCGGTCCCGAGAATCCCGAGCAGCGCCAGGCGACAATGGGCGGGTGGCCCCGCGCATTTCTTCGTCACACTGTCGACCGAGCAGCTCTGCTCGTAATGTTCCAGCTTTGATCTTCCAAGACAAACAAAGTGTTCGCGAACATAAAGCATCTGCTTCCCGTTTATTTTTCATAAACAGTCACGAAACTTTCAAGAAAGACCCAAGTTTCTACGTAGATGGATGAACATTTTAGTGTGTTTTATCGATGTCGAAATATTATATTTCCTGCGTTTTTCGAATTGAAAACAGAAGTCGGAAAAGCGTATTAAGCTACCTACTTTCAGATCTCACGGAAATAATCGAGTTCGAGGAAGAGTTAAAGATAGATCATTTTATTAAAGAACACAATCAGATAAGTGGATTCGGGTTCATGGGGATTAATATAATTTGGGCCATAATCGAATTCTAACCTGCAATTCTCGTCGTTTTTGCAGCTTTCTGCCAACCCTGTACAAGTTGGAGCTTCGGATCCATCGTTGCTCTGAACGCAAGCGGGGTGCATCCGTTTTTGGGCATTGATGCAATCGTCTGATTTTGAGTTCGTTTTTCTGGAAAACCGTTTATAAATTTTCTTCACGTTTCGAAAATCTTCTCTAGATTCATTAATATCCTCAAGGCGATCTTGATAGAACTAAAGTATTATCAAGACGATTTCAGACGATCTTAAGGAGATCTTGATCAAACTCAAGCATTTTTTTATTGATCTTGGAAGGTATTGAGGAGATTTCGATAGTTCTCAAGTATTTCAAGACGATCTTGGATGACCTTATGAAATGATCATAATGAACCTAATGTATTTTTTAGTGATCTTGAACGATCTTGAGGTAGTCTTGATAAATCTAGGTGTTTCAAAGATGATCTTGGACGATCTTGGGGCATTATTAATGGATCTTGAGTATTTTTCCATGACTTAAACGATTTTCAGACGATCCTGATGGAACTTTAGTATTTTTGAGACGACCTCAAAAGTTCTTAAGGCAACTTTGATGGATCTCAAGTATTTTCAAGACATTGGACGACCTCAAGGCGATTCTGATGGATTTTCAGTGTTTTTTTAGTGATCTTGGATGACCTTAAGGCGATTTTGATGAATCTAAAGTATTTCCGAGACAATCTTAAAAATTTTGAGGCAATCTCAATGAATATCAAGTACTTTCTAGTGATCTTGAACGATCTCAATGGGACCTTGATGAACTGAAGTATCTTTAAGACAATCTTGGTTGATCTTAAGGCGATTTTGATGCATTTTAAAAATATCTAAGACGATATTGGACTATTATTATGGATTTAAAGTATTTTCAAGACAATTTTGGACACTCTTAAGGAGGCCTTGATGGAACTCAAGTATTTTTTTTAGTGATCTTGGATGATCTTGAGGAGATTTTGATGGTTCTTGAGTATTTCAAGACAATCTTGGACGACCTTATGGTGATCATACTGGACCTAATGTATTGTTTAGTGATCTTGAACGATCTGAAGGTGATATTGAAGAATCTAAGTGTATTGAAAATGATCTTGAACCATCTCAAGGCAATATTGATGGATCTTAAGTATTTTTCAGTGAATTAAATAATTTCGAGACATTTCTGATAAATCTCGAGTATTTTTGAGACGACGTTAAAAATTCTTATGGTGATTTTGATGGATCTCAAGTAGTTTCAAGACAATCTTGGATGACTTCAACGCGATTCTGATAAATTCAGAGTATTTTTCAGCGATCTTGGATGACCTTAAGGCGATTTTGATAAATCTAAAGTATTTACGGCACGATGTTGGACAATTTTGAGGCGGTCTCGATGAATATCAAGTACTTTTCAGTGATCTTGGACGATCTTAATGGGATCTTGATGAACTCAGACATATTTAAGACGATCTTGGTCGATCTCAAAGCAATTTTGATGCATCTTAATAATCTTTGAGACAATTTTTATGAATTCAAAATATTTCCGAAACGATCTTTAACGATCTTGATGCGATCTTAATGGATCCAAAGAAGTTTGAAGACGATCATGGATGCTCTTGAGGCGATCTTAATGGATCTGAATTATTGTCAATGCTATTTTAGACGATCGTTAGGTGATCTTGATAAATCTCATAGATTTTTTAAGGATATTGGACGACCTTGAAGCGATCTTTATCAACGTCAATTATTTTCAAGACGATCTTAAGGCGATACAGATGGATCTTAAGCATTTTTCAGCAATCTTGGATGATCTTAATGGATCTCAAGTATTTTCACGACGATCTTAATCGATCTCAAGGGAATCTTAATGCATCCAAAGAATTCCCAAGACGATCCTAGACGATCTTATTGGATCTCAAGTATCCCCAAGACGATCCAAATGTGATATACATTCCAAAATCCCCACAATATCCCCACAATCACCTTCACTCAACCCCCAAAATCGTTTCCGAATAAAAAAATTTCCGCTCGAAAAAGCACCGTCAGACCCGACTTGCCCAAGTGGACTCGTTCCAGATTCGCGCAATTCGTTTCGCAAATAAGATACATCTTGCTCAACGACCATCAAACAAGTAGCCCGGTATATTATTCAGGGAAACGACGCGAGAGTCATTCCATTCTTGCCTTTGTCCCGTAAAGACGGGAAAATTCCTGGGCATCGAATGGAAGGAAGGCGGATGAAAAGAAAAGAGGTGCTCGAATCCGGTCACGTATGAGCCCCATTTTTCATCGGCAAACAATTCTTTTTATGCGATTGCAGGAGCGAGAACGTAAAGGACGTAGGCAAATTTGCAGCGCACTCACTTGCAAAGGCAGAACGCGATTTCCATGGAGTGTTTATGGGCGACACCCTTGTAAAAATGCTGCAGGGCGTTCATGCACTCGTTCCTGGCGCAGGTCGGTTGGTCACAATGGCTTAGGACGGGTTGCAAAAGAACGTCGCAGCTCGGCTCGCTCCTGGGGAGAAAACGTCTCGTTAAGTATGCAAATGCTCTTTTGTTTCGTTTGACGACAATCGCGTCAAAAGAGCACCACGCGTGCGCAATTGGGGATGTCGAGGAGCTAATGACGGACGTTTAATGAGGTTAAGTTCTGTGATTGTGATGTCTCCAGCGGGTTTTAATCGAATTTTTCACCATCTTCGAAACTTTTTGATCAGAAAAACTACATTTCGAACTGAGCAAAAATATAATATTTCTCAACGAGTGGAGGAAAATTTTTTTTCACATACGCGGAGTTTGTGAAAAATAAAGAAGATCGTATTTTTTCATAGAGATGTCAAAAAAATTATGTAGTTGGTGTATTTGAACCGATTATACATATCAAGAAGACATGGAACCGATAGAAAATTCATATTCATCCACATTTCGTAAATGCAAGTTTATTCCCATATGAAATTGATGGCACCCATAAAATTTGCGAAGAACTGAATGTTAGAGGGAAAATGCAAAAGAACTGATATGAATATTCACTTACTTGCAAGATATGTATGCATGATGGCATGTACTCGAAAATATGACCTTTGTTGGTTGCATGGGAATTGCTTTTTCCGCGTCTGTCACGGATGATGGAACAGCGGCTTCCGCTATTGGGAGAGATTGAAATTTGAAGATCCCAGTTTTATCATTTGATCGAAACAATCATTTTCCGAAGCTCGAAGTACATCAAATGTCAGTACAGTGAGAAATTTATGAATAATAGTAGGTGAGTATGATATTTCACTATTTATACGTGAAAAACAGATCCATTTTTCTAATGTACGTCATCAATTATCATATTATTCTACCGCATTCACATATTTTACCTAAACCACGGTAACGTATCGCGTTACAATTTTCTGAGTAGCGTTTCCAAACCCTGCTGAAAAATACGGTAAATCTTTCGAAAGTCATCGAAATTACTCATCATTACCCAACCCCAGTGATCTTCAACATAATTTGTCTATTATTCGCGAAATTTGTTGTGGATGATATTTTCCGATCGCTTCCATATTTCATCAGCAGTTAACCAGTAAAGTCTTCCACGTTTCATAGCCGGGATCCTCGCGCTCGCTATCGAGGAAACTTGGTTGGATTTGCGAGCGCTGATGAATTAAAGTTTGAAATCCGGCACCCGGAGAAATAATATGCGGATGTGGCGGGAGATACGAGAGGCCAGGAAATGAGACGAACCGTTGTCGAAATTAAATTAAAGTTTAGCGCCTATTAATCTCGCGGGGTCCTCCGTCGTGGCGTTTAACGCGGCGCCACATTATGCTGATCAGTAACACGATTGCGTCTCGAAAATCTTCGGATTTGGTGGATCTAGTTCACGGAGGATTTTTCTTATACAGTCAACTTTTCGAATAAGTCATTCAGATCTGGTCAGCACTCGATGTTAGTCTTCAGACACAGAGGAATCGGGATAGAAGTTTTTTGAATACAGTAAAATCTCAACCCAAGCCCTTGAAATATGGTGAACTAGTTCGAAATTGGAGCTTCCGAAATACAGTTATCTTTCGAAATTGAGTATCTGAATGCAGTAAGGACTCGGTAAAAGACCCTCGAACACAGATGTAGGTCTTTCCAATACAGAAAACTTTCGATATTATTTTTCAAAATAGTAGAGTCATCCAAATACATCGAGTTCTCGATTTGAGCCCTCAAAATATTCATAATTTTCAAATTTAGTGGACTTTTGTTCAGAATTAGAACAACTAACTTCTAAGTCAATAATGGTGAAATAAATGACCATTAAGAATATTTTTCATGAATCTGCAATTTTTCTTGTTCCTGACATAAGCCCTTTATCTTTTAGCTCCCCTTATCCGATATTTTTTCGCGTATGAGTTTGTCTGGTCAGCGTTGCGTGGATTACGATCTTGTTACTTCGAAAGCTCAGCCAACCCAGCCGGAAAAAAGCGAAGGGTTGGAAAAAGGTCGTGGTCGGGGCTCGTTTGTCTTAATAAAGTGCGTGGAATTTTCCCCTCGTACGCTCTGATCGGTCATGTCACAAGGGATCTTTCTCCATCGAACGAATCCAGTTCGAACCATTTTTCCCGTCACTTTATTCACGCCGGAATCACCCGGAATTCCTTGGACAAGCGTCGATCCAATTTTCCCGGCAAAGCGAGATTCGTTCTGGATGTCGTTATTCGGTCCAAAATAACTCGAGGGTTATCGATTTGGTTTCGAGATATTCACGAGAAAAATCGAGAAATTCGGGCATGGATTACAGATCTTCTGAAATACTCAGATAAGTTTAAATTTTTTGTTTAAGGCAAAAAATGTGCGATTTCCGTGAGAGCCGAGAGATTTGTATAATAAAATAGAAAATCCCTACAAAAACGAAAATAATATGTAAAATATGAGAAGGTTCGAAACGACAGAACATTTCGAATTTCAGAATTCCCTGTGAAAATCTTCAAATTGAAAAAATGTAAATAAGTCACGCCAAAAAACGAAAAAAATCATCGAACGTTTCGTAATTTAAAAAACATTGAATTTACCCTCAAATTTGAAAAATGTGCAATTCATCTCGAATTTTGTCAACTTTTGAATTCGTACGAAGATCAGAACATTCCAAAGAATTTAAAAATTATCAAAATTTCCTGCAGACAGCAAATAATTCGAGTATCAGTAAAAAAATGGCTTTTTTCAGAACGCTGCACAATTTTGAATTGTAGTGAATCTCAAAAAATCCCGAGTTCTCAAAAACTGCAACTTATTAAAATTTTGTCAACAATTCGCAGAAATTCGCAACATTCGCAAAATTAAGAAATTTTCGAAATTCCACAAGTAAAGTAAAATAATGCCAATAAAATATGATGTAAATTCGTCATACTCTAGGAAATTCCGAATATTGATGTAAATTTGATAAGATACATTTCATCTCTCGTATTTGCTGGCGAAAACGAAAACCAGAAAAAACTGTGAAAACACGTTTTTCCATGGGTAAAAAGCTCGAAACTTCCGTGCTTGGGGGACTGGAAAGTTGTTCGAGATCGATGATCGAATTACATTCTCTCTTTTCATACGAGAAGTTTTACGTGCCGTATTGCCTACCGATTTCATTGCGTTCTGTGATAGTTGAGGAGGACAGATAGCACCTCCGACGCGACGCGCCGAATGTCTAACGGGGTTGTGCGGAGTCGCAAATGAGTTTCGAGTGACGCGGATAAATCGAGTTCACGCGTGAAAATTCGCCGAAGCTTGCGAGTGTTATCGAAGTATAGCGGATACGTTTATCCGCGATCCATGGTCCGGTATTGCGAGAGCCAACAAGCACCTTGGCGCTCGATAATTTATCACTCACTCGTCTTTATAAAAGCTCCGGAGTGGCCAAGGAGTACCAGGAGAGGAGATAATTCACTAGAAGATAGAGCTGTGCTAATTCTTTCCGGAGGATTTCAATAAGTAATTTGAAGAATTGGAATATAAATATTTCCAAAGAGAAATTCCTCATAATAATCTACAAATATCTTTCAGCAAGTAGTCATCTTATATAATGATTACGTAAATTAAAATTCTTAGACCCACGTAATTGGAACCAAAATACTTCTACTCGCACTCCAGAGATTCACGTAATATCGTGTACACTGACCATCAGCGCCGAAACGCCCGGGTCACATGTAAAAGTTCACGATGACGAATTAATCACGTGATGTGGGACCGGTAGGTGGGTAATCTGTAGATTAAAGGATGACCGGGGATAATTACTCGCGCTCGATCCGGATGTAATCAATTCTGCGCGGTTACGCCGGTGAAAAAAACGTTTTGAAAAGAGATGGCAGCTGGAATCACTGTGCATTTTAGAAAACTGTCTAAAAGCAGCGGAATTTTCATTGATTCGAGTACGGGTGTAACGAATGTCTCCGAAATTCATGCAATTTCATCACGACTGTTTCCTCCGCTCTCAGGAGACGGCGCGCAGTTAACCTGATCACGCGAATTAAGGGTTTTCCCGGCTCCGTGGGAATCGATGACCGTAAATCCAGAACGGGATAAAAGCGAGTGGACCCGGTCATATTTTCATTACTCCGACGGCATTAAAATCGGCGCTCGTTATCGACGGAATTAAACAAACGGCGCGGGTCAACCGTAATTGTGTCGAGAGCATATGCGCCATTGCGGGGAAGGATAAGCGCCGTATCGATGTAAAATAAATGGAGGAAAAAGAGAACGGTGGAAAGGGTGATGAATATGCAAGACTGCGGCAAAATTATATCCGAATTGAAAATTACTGGGTAGGTTCTATCGTTTTTAACGATGGGTCATTTTTCGTATCGGGGATAATTCAGGGGTCTTTTTGTCTGTGGTGATAAATTTTGTGGATCTTTGTGATTTTAGTGTTATTGATATCAGTTTTTTGTGTGGTGGAGGTAGAATCAGAGAAAAGTTGATCCAGAAAATATTAATGATTAATTCAGGTCATTTATGTTCGTGGTTTGAGCGTAATATGTGCATGTATAGTGTCAGTTTATTCGAGATTTCCGGAGATGAATATTTTGAAGGATAATTTTACATTATGATCTCTCTGAAAATTTCCATATTCTTTCTCTTAGAAATACCTTCATTTCATTTTACGGATTTTTCTCTCTAAAATTCATTTCCGCAGAGTTTTGGATAGATTTAGAAAATGTTCAGAAAATTTGCAAAAAGTTACGGTTATCTTCAGAATAGTCTTTTAATCGTGTTAAAAATTTCCATATTCTGTCTCTCAAAATCCCATGATTGTTCCATTCTAGATATTTTCCTTATGATACTCATTCCCGTAAAATTTCGAACCAAAAAATTATGGTTGTTTTTTAATCATTTCTATTTGCACGATTAAAACAGCAAAATGAAGAACACATTACAAAACAGGTTTATTATTATTCCCACTCGAAATAATGCACACACATCGATTACATAGGGTCAATTTTCCCTTGGAAAATGTTGATTCCGTCCCAATTTAAAGTGTGGTTTTTATGCGGAAAAACTTCAGCTCTCCGACTTGCCGAAAGTTCTGGAGTAGATTATGAATGGAGATTGAACAAAATCACGAGGATGAAAGATTGCCGTTTTTTTCCGCGTAGCTCCGCTTTTAGGAGCACTTTGTTCGATTCAAATTTCATAAAACTATACTCGAAAACTCTCTGCTCTCAAAGGATAAGCGAGCTTGAATCAACATTGAAGTTTCGTGCGAGCGATGAAACATCGTTTTCGAAATTTTTGAAAGTCCCATAAAATTTTGATGGCATGAGAGAAAAATGGGCCATTTTTCATTGAAGGTATACAAAAATTCAGAAAATTCCATGATTGATAACGAAAAATCGTGTAATTTTCCCTTAGGCGTATTTAAATCAAAAACTACCCCAATTTCGATACTTAGTCAATCAAATCCATCAATTCACACGTTACAACAACACAACTTTTACATACGAAAACTAACTTTTGCCACAAGACCCTATGAAAAAAAGTAACTTTAAATCATAAACTCCATCTACATCCCGAAAATGCATCTCTCTCCCTCTTTAAAGGTAATCAAACAACGCGAAAAACACTTGACACTGATTCTAATTACATAAAAGTAGATCGCTCTTGTCTCGTAATCAACTTTGAGCAATCTTACTATTGAACTCCAACAACGCAGACAAGTAAAGTTATGTCTCTATTTCCCGAGGTCCTACGAAATTCAAGAGGAGAGACTGGGCGCTATCGAAATCACATTACGTCTAATATTCAGAGATAGTAGCAGAAATGGTATGAAATTAATTAAAACGTGTAATTTTTGATGTAACATGATACACATCACTTTGACCCATGGAACTCAAATTATCATGTAATTATCTAATTAAAATGATAAGTGTTATCATTCTTGAAGATTCGCACTATACCAAAATTTCGATCATACTTCGAATATGATGAAAATGACTCCATTTTCATGAATAGTGCACCAAAGGAATGACTCACGTTCATGATCCTCCAAAGTCAAATTCCTTTTGTGATGACCTCGATGATGATGAAAATTCGAGGTTGGCAGTTCTTTCAGCAAATGCAGAGTTTGATGACTCGTGTCAATCAAGGGGTTTTCTAACTGGGATTCGATGACTTCGAAACTCGTTGAGTTGTCGGAATGAGAAATGACTTTAACTGAAAATTAATAGAATGATTTTGGATTCTATAACTGACTTCAATGATGTTGCTCAATTTAATCAGTACACAGTTCGCGCAGTTCTTCATGATTGTTTTTAATTAGTCACGGTTGTCGTATCCAATTATTGCTGATCATAATTTTTGGTTGATTCGATTTATCGGGTGGAAATGATTCGATGATTCCGAAAGCAGTGCAAACTTGTTCCCTAAGTGAGTGCAATTGAACGGCGCTGCTTTAACCTGTTTGGTCCGCTGCGATTGGATTGTTTTCTCAACATAATTATTAGGCGAAGTTGATGTCAACTTGATATATTTACGTAATTTTTACGTGAACTGTTATTATTTACGTAATTTTCACGTAAAGAGTGACTACTTGCGTGATTTTCACGTATCAGTTATTATTTACATAATTTTGATATGAACAGTTATTTACGTAATTTTCACGTCAACAATCATTCACGTAAACAGTTATCGTTCACGTAATATTCACGTAAACTTGATGTAAACTTGATATACAATGTATTTGAAAAATAAATACTTTCTCCACTATGCGGAAAAATATGAGGTGGATGAAGAAATTTTCGAATTATTTCAACGAAAATACACTCATAACCCGGCACAATGTTCGACTCCCGAACGTGAAAAATATTCCACTCAAGAAAAATATTGAGAAAATGTTCACGTCTTTGAAAAGGATTGTCCGATGAAAAATCAAGTTACGAGCAAATCCCGAAGAAGTCGGGAGTCCTAGAAAAGCTTTAGTAATGAGAAACTTTAAAGCCCTTTGCAAACTTCGCAACGCCGAGCTCTTGGAGCTCTCTCGATGCTTTTCGAATTAAATATAATGTCCGACACTTCGATGGAGCTTTTTCCTCGAGTAAATGTTGTGCCAAAAGTCATGGAAAAGTCTTTCACTCTGGAGCTTCGTGTGCTATTTATTTGGGGGACCTAATAAATAGGTTTGAGAAACATGGAATTGAAAGGACGTTCGATATTTTATGCTCCAACACAGAAAAATACTATTCAATAGGTCAATTATTTTATTGAATCCAAAAATAGTAGACAAGATCCTCTATTAATACACCGGACCTGGAATTAGAAAATTTCTCCAATCCCCTTCGGACATTCTCGCTCACAGTAACATTGGATCATATCTTCTCATCCCAGGTGCTCCTTCCAACACTCCAACTACCCTACCAACCTCTCCTCCTATCCAAACACCCACGAAAATCCCTCTAACACCCCCCCCCCCCTGAAAACCTTCGTCTCAACCCTAATCGCAGCGGATAAAACCACTCAAAACTCCCCCGGCAGCGCCGCTTACAAACCTCGATCAACGAAGCCTTCGAAGGCCTCGAGGTCAAACAACCGGTCGACGGGCAGCCGGGCGATCCGGAACTCGTCGAGCTCCTCGAGCTCGTCGTCAGGCCGCTCGAAGACCGCCCCGTGCTCGAAGGTCGGCCTCGGGGCGAACTTTCTGGTGCCACTGGGTGCCGGTGGTGCTGGGTTGTCTACGGTTGGTGTGGGGCGTGCGAGTGCTGGGTTATCGTGACCATGGCGATGGCGGTGCTCGTTTTGCTGCAGGTGCTCAGTGCTCGAGGGCTCATGCGGGGACGGGGGGTAGGAGGGAAAGCGGCCAAGGTCAACGAAATTGTCGCGGACGTTACCGGCGCGGTCGCCCGGTACCGGCTCGGGCGGGTTCGATCTACCAGGACTACCTGGCAGCTCGGGCACGTCGTGGCGGCCGTGTTGCTGGCGATCCTGTCGGCCCTCGGGCTCGAAGGCGCGTGGGGTCGCGAGCCCCGGGAACAGGAAATAGGGGTACATACTGGTCGGCGGCAACCAGATGTCTTGGAAGTTGTCTTCTTGGGGGTCGAACGGGTAGAGGGCCGAGTCCGTTCCCGAGAGGTCAAAGGACGCGGAGGAGGGCAGGAATTCTGAAACAGAAGCAGAGAGAACCCGGGGAGAGGGTCAGTACCGGGTACCCGCGGGGGTGGTTGATGTTTTTCGGTTCGTGTGGGGTTTTGGGGGCGCGAGGGGGGTAGGGGGTGTTTTTGGCGGTGGAGGAGGGGGTTTTGGGGGTTGTGCTGAGGGGGGAGGGGTGGAGATTTTGATTCTGGCATTCGTGGGGTTTATGGGGGTTTTGTGAGGCGAGGGGGTGGTTAGATTGAGTGTGATGGAATTTTGAGGATTTTAGAATTTTTTTTAAGATTTCAGTTTTTTGATCCGATTGAATTTATGAAAGTCTTCTGGGAGTCACGATTTTTATAAGGTTGAATCGAGGGTTGAACTTGAGAATTTTATCATTCTGTGAAACTTTGAAATTCTAGAAAATTCTGAAATTCCCGAAGCTTTGGAAGTTTGAGAATACTTGAATCTCAGAACTTCACGGCTTTGAAACTTCGAAATCTTGAAATATTGAAAATTTTGTGATTTCTA
>JAPYZK010002693.1:0-25063 GCA_030522785.1 Platygaster equestris | reverse complement strand
TCCAATTTCATATTTTTATACTTGAAAATAAAATTTCCAAGTATACGTAAATTTTCGAAATGCATTTTTCATAGTGACATTTTTATGATTAAATTCTATTATCGCTCGGTCCAAAATTTTGTGAATTTCGAAAATTTCAGATTTCAAGAATTTCGGAAATTTTTTATTTATTCTGAAGTTCGAGAATTACATAAATTATAAGAATTTTTAAGATTTTCATAATTTCGTAAATATCGGAAATTTTGAGAATACTGAAAATTCCGAAGAACGCGGAACTTTTGAATATTTTTAAAAAATTGTAAACATCATAAAAATTGGGGTGATTTTGTAATTTTTGTTTTAGAGGCGCAACAAAGTCAGTTTTGGTCGTAATGGATGGAGAAGGAAAACAGTTAGCGAAAGTTCATGGTCCCCATACAAATCATTGGGTTGGTATTTAAAGGGAAGTTTTTTGTTTTTTCTGAGTGATGATGAAATTGCAAAATTTTTGCAGAGTATCGGGATGAAAGAAACCGCGAATCGGCTTAATAATATGATGAACGAGACGAAGCGACAGTTAAACATGCCGGAAAACGTTCCTTTCCATTGCGTTGTAAGTGCATCTCGTATTTTCAATATAGGGAGACACGAAATAGTTTTTTTTCGTATGTGTATGTTTTTCGCGTCTTTTAATACCTGCGGAGGGGTCCTAAAGTTCCGTTTTTCGAGCGATGCTCGCGCCATGGATAAAAAAACCCACTTTTCATCCCTAGGCCGAAAAACAATCTTTTTTTGCCCGTTGAAGCAGGCAAAAAAATGTCGAGTAAAAAGTATGGTTTTTTTGCAAGAAAAAATATTACAATATTTCAGGATCGAATCAAAAATTTTAATTAAAAAGTTCAGAACTTTTCTGAATTAAGAACCTAAAACATCGTTGGTAATAAAAATTTATGTCGAAACGCAAAATTTTTCGTAGCATTTGTTAAAAACGGTTAGATTATTTATGTAAATTTTTAGGGTTTAAGTTTGAGTGGATGTGAGGAAGAAAAAACAAACAATTTGTTGGTGGATACGTTGTGCCAAGAGTATCCGAATGCAGCCGAGGATTATTTCGTTGGTTCCGATACTTTGGGTAGTTTGAAAACTGGTTTGTCAAATGGAGGAATTGTTCTGATTACCGGAACCGGAAGTAACGCTTTACTTATCAACTCCGATGGAAAAACTCACGGTTGTGGCGGTTGGGGTGACAGGATCGGCGACGAAGGCAGCGGTGAATATAATTTTTCGTCATGTATTTATTTTCCGTGCATGAATAGTTGCCTTTCCAACACTAGTATATAATTTTGATTCTTGAAAAATGCAACAAAATTCTTGTAAAATATTTTTATAATAATCAACGAAATTCTGATGAAATCCTACTTTCAGGATTAACAAAATTTTTATATAATTCGACATTTTTTAAAATCAAATCTTAAAATTAAATTTCCAGAAATGTTGGAGGTTTTGAAGAGTTTTTGAGTTTTTAAGTTAAGCGAAATCTTATTTCAGCTTACTGGATCGCTCACAGAGCTTGCAAATACGTTTTCGATGACCTCGACGACTTTCAAGCGCCTCCGCACCCAACATCTCAAGTTTTGCCGGCAATGATGAAGTTCTTCAAAGTCGCCGACAGGCACGCGATGCTGGCTCACTTTTATGGAAATTTCGACAAATGCAAAATCGCCATGTTCACCAAAACTCTGGCCGAGATATGCGAAGAAAAAAACGATCCTCTTTGCCTCTCGCTTTTCGAAGACGCTGGTCGAATGCTGGCGAAACATGTCGAGGCCGTGTCCAAAAAAGCCAATGATGTACGTCAAAGTTGGTCCTTGCAATTCCAAACTTTATAATTTACCTTATAATTTCCTATAAGGCACCTTATACAATCATGAAAAAATTTCCTAAAGCTCACAATTACAATGTTTTTTACAAAAATTCATTAAGAATACTTTATGAGGTTTCATAAGAAGCCTTCATTTTCCTGGAATCTTATAAGGTTGCAGTAATAATAATTGTCTTTATTCATATTTGTTTATTCATACCTGTTTTCTTCGCACGTTTTTAAATTTTTCTTAACATTTACAATCCGTATACACATTTTACAATCCTTGTACATTATTATCCGTGTTTTTCGCTCGTGCTACAAATTTTTTCCGTTACAATTTTTTCCGTCTTAGTGGGGGGGAGAGGTGATTAATTCTTTTATGTTATACAGGTTTTCCGGTACTTTTTCCATCTTACAATTTTTATCCGTTTAAAATCTTGTTGTTTAACTGTTCTATCGTTGTATTATCTGTTCAACCCTTTTTTGTTATCTGTTCCATCCTGCAAAGGGAGTGGGGAAATTTTTAAGTCGCGCGCGTCGCGTTGTTCCCCCCCTCCACCCCCCATATGTTTTTCTGTTCATATTTCCTCGATTTTCCATTTTCTTCCAAGCTCGAAATCACTATTAGGAATCAGAGAATTTTTTTTTTCAGAGGAAATTCCTCAGAAAAAATTTCCGATACCGCCAGGATTCGGACCCATGCCCTACGGACTGGTAGCCAGATGGCGTAACCACTGATCTACCAGCCCGTTTTATTGAATTAGGTGCCTTATAAGAAATGGAAATATTAGGAGGAATCAGTAAATTTTAGTGTATATTTTCCGATGATAATCCAATTTCAAAAGTTTGATGAATTTAGTTTATATTTCAAACAGGATTTGAAGTGCGTCCCCGGTGGTCTCAAGGTTGTATGCGTCGGTTCTGTGTGGAAGTCCTGGGACTTCTTGAAAAAAGGTTTCACAAAGCAAATTGTGCAAGGAGGCGTCATTAAGGAACTGACCCTTCTCCGATTAAGAACGTCGGCAGCTATCGGCGCCTGCTTTCTAGCCGCTGAAAAATTAGGATTGAATTCTATCAAAAGGAATTACGAAAGTAATACAGAAGTTTTTTATCACTACATTTCGACAACTCCAGAAAATAATTAGAGACGCTCTTGAATTGAATCAAGTCTGAAACAATTCTGATCCTGTGAAATTAAGCATTCACTGTGTCGAATTTCAAAATATCATTCAGTTTTGTATTTTCCTCTAAATGTGTATGGAATTAATTAATGTACAATTTTTTACTTTAGTCATTGATCTAGTTCACACGAATAAACGTGTTTTATTGGTATTTTTTTATTAGTGTAACTGTAGGTCAACGTTTTATTCAAGTTTAAAAATATCTGTTGCTTATAATATATTTGTTAGTTCATGAGGATGTTAGAATTAGTTAATTGTAAATACTACAAAAAGTTCATATATGCCGTTACCACAAACATTGTCAACAGTGTGTAATTTTGTAAATTGTTTATGAATTTTTATCGATAATAAGATAAAATACATTGTAAAACGGATAAGCAGATATTTTTTAGATGCTTTTATGTGTGTTAGGTATGTTTTATGTTATTGAGCATTTTTGTACGAAGAAGTTTAATCGTGTATTCACTTTTGTTCTGTAATTTGTAATACCGATATGAATATAAAACAGTGTTATGCATAATACACTTGTGGATTGTACAAGGACAATAACAAATTCTTTCAGTTTTTGATTTTTTTGAGGTACTGAAATAGATTAGGTCTTCTATTTTCGGTTTAGTTTTATAGCAGTGATTGTAATTATGCTCTTATCTGTTCAAAAATTATATAAAAATGTATACAGTGGACATTTTGTCTTATATGATCAAAAATATAAGTATATCGAAAAAAACGAGTTTAGAGTGTCTCGAATTTTATCATTTTATTAATTTTATTTAGAATTTTATAAACGTGCACTTTGTTTGATTTCAACCTTTTCCAAAAATTATTTATACATAAATGTTCATAATAGGTTCTTTTTTGGGAAAATTGTTGACAATTTTTTTATAAAAATGTAATTCACAAATATTAAATATTATATATTCATCAATTACATCTTTTCGTCCCAATGAACGAGTTATTGGGAATTATTTGGTATTAATCTCACAATTGTTGACGATTGATTCATTTTACGAATTTCATGAATATTGATTGATTCAAGATAAATCTCTAAACTTTGTAAATGTTTTCGCGCTTTTTTGCGCTAGACGATGCTATTATATACATATCTATAAATATAAAAGGCATGATTTGGCGAAATCTGGATCATCTGTTCATTTATTGATTGATATCTCATCAATTGATAGTGATCATCTCTGTTCTTTTGTTTTTAAATATAATATATGCTAAGTAATCTGCACCTGGTAATAACTAACAATCTGTAATGTAATAATCTTATCAGTTGCATATAATTGCTGATGCAGCATATTCAATTCATATATTATGTATGTAGTTGTCAAGTTCAGTTAGTTCAATTTACGGATGGTAGAGACTCTATCATCCGTATTCCGTAGCAATCCGTAGTCTCTATCATCCGTAGTTCAGTTCGGTTTGGTCAGGTTTGGTCGTCGTCAGCTGTCGTCAGCTGACCACGCGGGGGATATTTTATCAAAATTTCATTTCATCGTTCATTTCATTGAATGCAATCCTTTCGACGAGGACCAAGGAGGACTTTCATCCAAGCAGGTCAGTGTCTTCTATATTTATGTATATTTCTTGCAAATCCGCTCATGGCAACATGTTGAGATTTTAACCCTGAAAGTTGCGAAAGATCCGAACGTCAATGCGGCGACTTACATAATGTGATGTCGTTCGTTTTCAAAATCGCGAGTCCAAATTTAGCTGTCCGTTTTTTCTGTGAAAAGGACGTTGTTTTTAAACGGTATTCGCGTATTTTTTGAGTCATGATTGCATTCCGGAGGGTGGTGTTGGTATGATATGACCCAAATGTCAAGAATTGTCAAAACATCATGCAATCAATTTTTGAAATTTTCTTTAAACGATTCTGTTTATACATAATATTCGAGTTTCATTCAATTTTTTATCCTAAATGTGAATGGAATTGATGTTTTGGAAATAATTGAATTTTTTACACTTAAAATTTTTTATCGTACACTTGCAAATTGAGATATGATGTATTATTGATTGTAACATTTGCGATTCCACATTTTTTTAGTGAAAACTTGGATGCATTGACTTTTATTTTTGAATGCAATTTTGATATCTAAGAATTTCCAATGTCAACGTCCTAAACAAATACATAATGTATTTTGGAATCTTTGAATTTTTGAATTGCGCAATTTTTAATTATTCGAATAGAATTAAAATTTTCACCATGCAAACTTTTTGATTTAATTCTAGTACATTTTACGAAAAATGTATTTAGACTTGAAAATTGAAAGAGTTTGAATTTGATTATGCAAACATTTGAGTTTCCAATTTTAACTCAGTTTAAAATTGTGTCTGTATTGAAAAGTGATTAGAAATTCGATTCCTGTGAAATAAAATTTCAAATTTTGATGTCTTTTCCTCGAAATTCAAATTCAACAAATGTTGAAATTATTTTTGTCTGAAATTTGCCGATAGTTGGCACTTTTCGCGACTCAAAAGCGGAGCGGAAATAGCTCTTTTCCGAACGGTGAATGGCAGCAGAGTGAAATGGATTTCATTTCGCTCCGCCGGAATAAAATGAATTCATTTCGCTCCGTTACAGTTACAAAACAAGATGGCGAACTTGGCGTAGCGAAAAAGTATCGAGGCAGCTGTGCACTGATTCGGGAAAGAGCCATCTCGACCTCGCTTTTTCGGTACTACATGCGCCAATTATCGGCAAATTTCAGAAAAAGTACTATATGCAACTCAAAGCGGATGCTATTTTACTCTGCGGCAGTTTTTGCGGCCTCGAACTTTGACTCGGCTTTACCTCGTTTCTGCATCGGCCGCCAAAACTGCTGCGTCGTGAAATAGCATATTTTCGCTCCTCGTTACATAATGGACTAATATCGGAAAATATGTATTGATTAATTGCATACTATCCAAAATATTTAATATTTTGGATTTTAATTTTTGGGCGTGTATACTCAATTTTGCAATTTTTCAGAGTTTTTATTTTAATTTTAAAAGTTTGTAAAGTTATCAACTTTTTACAGTTTATATTTCAATTGTCCATTTCTGTATTTCTGATATTATACCACAATTTTTCCAAATACATGTAACATTTTAAAACATTCTATTACATATTTTTCAAAATATCTCAATTTGTTGAACTTGAATTGATTACAAAGTCAAGATACAAAATTGCCAGTTTTATTCAACTTTCATTTTCGACTCTTTCAACATTAAAAACTCCGAAATCGAATAAAAAGTATCTAAAATTCCAAGTGCAAAAATTCACACATTTTATCCAGAAAATGATACTACCTATTATCTTTCTTGCGACTAACGACGCAAAATTTGGTTGCCTCATTATCAAAATAAAACACAAGCAAGAACAAGCACTGAATGAAAATTCATCGAGAGATAAAGTTTCATTGCTCCGCACGTCTGATAACGCAATTGAGATTATTTTGTGCGTTTTTCAGGGTGGGAATCGTAAAAGGAAATTTCCACCAAAGCATGTACTTCACGCGGCCGGCATTGTATGCCATTAGACTTTTTCCGATTCAGGTAAAATTTATTTCAATTCAATATACAATACCTTGGCCTTATTTCTCTGCTTTGAGAGATTATTTTTGCATAATTTATGTAGTAATTTAAACAATGATTGCATAATTATTTAACTTCTGAAATAATACAGAAAATGTTATTCTTCGTACAATAAATTCACCATTTTTGTCATTTCGCAGTATACTTATATTGTTGTCACGTATTTTGATACTTTTATATTGTTATACAATATTGAAATTTTTAAACATTCTTTGAATTTATGGTTGTTACCACTTTCAACATTTAAAAAAATTTTGAGTGGTTATCCCATTTTGAACCTTTTTTTAAATTTATGGCTCTTGGCTCCTTTTCAATTTTTTTATTCAATTTCTCGAATTTCGAATTTCTCAACAGTACAATCCAACGTCGATTTATCGTAAAATCTCGATCGACTTGGGAACGGCGTCTAGCTTGCTCCTAGCCACAGCGGGTTTCTCCCTGAGCATGTATGGATTAACGCAGATGCACAAGATGCCGTCCCAGCATCGCACCCACGTCGTCAGTAGCTTGAGGAGATTGCTACGCAAGGAAAACGGGCGCGGTCTCTTAAAGAAAGCGGATTCCCGGCCATCGCACATGCAGCCATGAAAGTCGCCGAAGCCGGAGCTCACGCAAGTTGGTAAAATCGGAAGGAACATCGCGGAAGACTCACCTTTCAAAGTCAGCTTTTTGCCGTCTACCACTGTACTTTCAACTTTTTTCTCACCTCTCGTCCGAATATGCATAGCTTCGAAACTTGGAATTTTTGGTATACCGAATTGAGCACGTGGCTTAGATTACTCGACATCTCTATAAGCCTTAGTTAAAGTGCGTAATTGAACACTTGCAAACATGGTGTAAACTGTATACGCGAAGTTTGTGCGAACTGTTTACACCAAGTTTACTTGAAATCCTCGTAAACATGTTTACTGGGGAGTTGACAAGCGATTTCTGAATTGAAGAAAAAAAAGGGGAAATTACGATTGACAAGTTTGAGTTGGGCGGAATCCCTTTGAAATGGTCTTTCAATGTTCCGAGCGAGTAACAAGAGAATGTGATTTCACAACTGTACATTAGAATTTTCCAAAATCGACGGATAATATGTGATCCTTATGATTCTGCGTTTTGCACCGAAATATTGTTGCTGATGAGTTACCAGTGATGGATGCTGTGGTTCAAGGTGGGATGTAGAACACTCAATAATGAATATAAATAGTCGTTTATGGAACTTTATATTGTTCAATTATTTAGTGCCGTGTTTTTTGTTCTCCATGTGTGTCGTTTTCGTACAATACAAAGTATACACGACCGTTGGAATCCGTTTTGTCTTTTTTTTTTCATTCCAATCAATGAGCTCAGTCTTTCTCGGAAACAGTCCGTAACATGGCGAGATAAGACATTGATGACTTCAGAATCTTGAAAGTTGAAGGAATCCAGTAAATATTTTCAATATGGGAAAAGTTTTGACTTTTTTCGTAAGCCCCTCATATTTTTTAAATAAACAAATATTGAGTATACACTTTGGGGCAGTGAACAGCTGTTTATGCGTCCTAGGACTTGAGTAAATCATTTAGATCTACTAAAATCGCTCTCTTAAACTCTCAATTCAAAAATCACGTAAAATACTAGTAAAAAAAAGGAATACGAATATAATGAGATACCCACATTTGTAACAGTTTCGTTGCCTACAGTGGCCATTTTCGCTGCAGTTAATACGCACGGCTTTTGCGATCGGAGAATAACCAACTGAATAGCATGCTTTATGGCTTTTCCTTTAAAATCGTTATCGAACGAATGCCAAGAACCTTGGAAAGCTAAATCTCCCACGTTCATGCTTTCGGTGATTAGAACATTCGAACATAAACCAATGAATAACAGTTGAGTGAAACATCCAACAAAAACGAAAATGCTCAAAACTTTCACAACCATTGTCGATTCATCGGAGATTACTTGAATACATAAATGTTAAGTATTTAGATTAATTTTCGGGTGAGCAAATTGAAAGTAGGAGCAATTATCATCGCTTAGTCAAAATTCAAGTTTTTACTAAGTACAGGAGACTCCCATTTAGCTTAACGCTCGTTTAGCTAAACTCGAGCTTTTCCTTTTCCCCCCACTACTCTTAAGTGAAAACGGACTTGAAGTAATCGGAGAACGGTATTACTTTGTACCATTCTCTCGAAGTGACAGCAAATGAGCGGCTACTTTGAGAAATCTCCTATGCAGTCTGAAACAGTGTTGGCGACTTTCCCTGAGTTTAGCTAAACGAATTTGTACACATGCGAAGTTTTTTACCGGCCTTCACATTTGTTCTTGTGGCAGATATGAAGTCGGCCCAGGGCCCGAGAAACAAACGCACGCGTCGCGGTGACGCAGCTAAGGTCAAAATAAAAAAAATAAAAAAAATGTGTCGCAAACGAACGAAAATTTTCAGTTCATCACAGACTCAAAATCCAGAATCCCGAGAAACTACGGGAGTTTTTAAAAAATCGGAATCCTGAAGTTTTTTGGGGTTTTCCGAAAATTTGGAAAACATTTCCCGTTGATTCCCAGAATTGGAATATTGCTGTGCGAAAATTTAAATAAGAATCCAGCGTGGTATTTCTAAAATTTTTTGAAACTCGACCTCTTTGTTCACCTTGAAACCCTACAAGGCAACAACATAAAGTTCCAAAACCAAGAGCTATGAATATTATCTTATTAAAATAGTCTTCTGCTGTTTCACTGAGTTCTATGAGGTAGCTGTGTTGATGTACACAGTCCTTGAATCGCTCATGTGCCTCATCAAGACGATTTTCTTCATCTACGGTTTTATATGGGTCATGTTCCATGTACTCTTTTGCGATGCTCGTTATTTTTGTAGCTAATACACTATACTGAGCTCCTAAGTGTAAAATTATTGAAACGAAGAAAGCGTCATAACACAAGGTTGAAATGCATATTTGAAGTACAAAGAAAACCTGTAAAGAAGGGTGATGCAGCAAAGGTGATCAGTTTGGACGTGACATATCCCTCACAAAGAAAATTACAATTTAAGGAAAGTTGAAAATATAATACTCACTTGAAGCACATATAACACTTGAAACATCGGTGTCTCCAGCATTGGTAAAGGCAAGTGAAAATCAAAAGGCAAGGCACGAATGGATTCATTTCTGAAAAAATTTTCTGTAAAAAACAATAATACTGCTGTAGAATAGGATTTTTTGCGTCTTGTACTTATTAACGACAATAATAGTACATTTCGCAACTAGTGTAATTACAACTTGCAAACGGCTGTGCATTTTGGAAACCTCTCATTCGATAGTTAGATTTTCGTCGTGCACATACTCTGTCGGAAAAATGGTATGTCGGAAAATTGCTTTTCGGACAAATTAACGGTAATCGTTTAGTATCCCTACTAATAACACACCACTTACCAATTATAGGTCTCCCTGAATATAGCACTGCGATTATCAAGCATGAAACAATGTATACATATACGCCCAAGAAACCAGCTCTGTCGTACCGCAAAACAGTCTTATAGCTCGGCGGATCGTAATCAGTAAGCCAAAATTCGCGATCGCAAGAAGAGAGGAGATTTTGGAAGGTACGAAAGTACAATGATCGCACCACCATTTTAATTGCAAGTAAGAATATGATACAGCAACTGACGATATTGTCTATAGCTCTCTATGAAAATATCGTTTGGAATCAAATTTCATGTGAAATAAATTTTCAGTTATTTGGGCGGGCGTGCGGGATCGGAAATTTCGCCAAAAGTCGGGTGGATTCCGAGGTTTGTGATATTCCAAATTGGAAATACACATTTTTAAAGTTTGTTCGCTTTCATGACATTTATGTTAGTGTTTCGATTAATAAACTAGCTGAAATTTTTACTACATAGTTGATTGAGAATTACAACTCAAAATGTCACAGAAATGTATCAGTTCCGGTACAGTATACTCTCGTTTATGTTGACTTTTCTCTCGGATATGTTGACTCGCGACTATTTCTCGCCCCCTACCGCGATAAACTTATAAGTTTATCGCAAATGAGACAGCGCTTGAACTTGCCGGAACAAATGACATGATTTCTTTGCCAACTCACTCTCATTTGACGAATCCGACGATAAAGGCGGGGAGTCAACATAAACGAGCGCTGACATTCCGAACCAGTCAACGTAAACAAGAGTCTACTGTAATTCATAATCGCAAAAATCCCACATCTTGGAGTAGCTTGAAAATTACCGAAAGTTAGGGATCCCGCACAGCCCTCTGATAATTTGCAATTATCTTGAACACTGACGGATATATTGGACTGGAAGACTAAGTACGTATCGTAAACTTGAGTCTCAGTTGCTACCACAATGGTGAACCAACTCCAAACTTTTATGAAGAGTCTTATGCGTTTGTCGCGTACAGAATCGTTGTATCCATGTCCCATTATTATCAGGCCTTTTTTCATGAGTCGAACCAAAGGAAACCCCGGTTTTTGCATTATTCCAATCTTCGAATGATTGGAGATGTGTGTAATCGAGGCGATTTCATTGCCATTATTTACCCTACGTAGCAATTACTTTCGCCATATATATTATCTGCATTCGTCATTATCTTAAAGACGTGTTTTGAGTTGGTGAACAATTACTAGCCATTTAAATGTGTTCTTATGGGGATGCATGCGTGCATGTAATAACTATTTTTCAGTATTCCTACGAATATTTAATGCAGTAGAAAAACCCGCAATCATCCCCAATTATTATTCGGTGCTTATTTGTTTTTTTATCGAGTCTGTCGGATTGATTTAGAGCGTTGATGCACACATACAATATTTCATGTACGGGATAATATCATACCACAATAAAAAATGAATCTTACGTAAGATTGAAAATTTCATAAATTATAGTATAGTTATAATACAGTTTGCGAAATATACATAATTGATCTGTCTTCTTTCTGAAAATCTTTCAAAATTACCCCTAATCGACGGAATTCTGGAACATCTGGATTATCATTCAATTTTTGGATTTCGCATGTGTAGAGAATGTATGTGCGCGCAAACACACAAAACACACAAGGACAACCATTGTACAGTGAAACTCCCTGTAACGTTTTTTTTTTTTGGGCAAAACGTACTCTCGGTAATGTTTTGGGAGACCACAGGGAAAAGTTCTCACTTACGCTGTGGGAATCTTTCCCCTATCGACGCCGTGTGTGTGCGGCAAACGCGCATCGGACGACTGCAAGAGAGCGGGAGAGGTTGCTGTGATTCGCGCGTAGTGATCGAAAAGGGAAATTAACTGCAACTGATGTTCAACGAATGTTGGAAGAACGAAGCGTCGGTTGAAAATCTTACCGAGGGAGAAAAGTTACCGAGAAAAACGTTACTGAGAGTTTCCTCTGTAATACACTTTTTTTCACTCTAACCTCAAAGTTGGTACTTTAAGTGTATTTTTCGGCCATCGTGAAGAAAAGTACTGTGTTGCGCACTCTGGCAATTGTCGATTTTGATGAAATGAAGGGTTGCTGCACTCGCCTTCGGCTCGTGGCACAACCCTTCATTTCGTCGAAGTCACCAATGCCAGCTTGCACAGCAATGTACTATTGAACCATCATTCATAGACGGGTGCGGACGGGCACTCATGGCGTGAATAATGAGCGGAATGCGTTCTCGAGTTGACGTATTATACACCGAAAACTCACCTATATACTGTATCCAGTGTATACTGTATCCAGTGCACACTGAGTTTCTCTCAGTGTGCACTGCACAACGAAAGTTTGGAACTCGCCTTCCGAATTTTAAACCGCAGATTTTCACTGAGCGAAATTAACTGACGAATTTCGAATTTCTCAACAGTACAATCCAACGTCGATTGACCGTAAGATCTCGATCGATTTGGGAACGGCGTCTAAATGCACAAGATGCCGTCCCAGCATCGCACCAACGTCGTCAGTAGCTTGAAGAGATTGCTACGCGGTCTTTTGAAGAAAGCGGATTCCCGGCCGTCGCATATGCAGTCATGAAAGTCGCCGAAGCTGGAGCTCACGCAAGTTAGTAAAATCGGAAGGAACATCGCGAAAGACTCACCTTTCGAAGTTCGCTTTTTTCCGTCTACCGCTGTACTTTCAACCTTTTTCTCACCTCTCGTCTGAACTTGCATAGCTTCAAAACTTGGAATTTTTGGTATATCAAATTGAGAAATTGAGCGCATGGCTTAGATTACTCGACATCTCTATAAGCCTTGATAAACATGCGTAGGGAAGACCGGGGCTGGTTAGCCAATTTTTTACCTACGAATTTTTCATGACTCCCCTTTTGGAGTGAATAAAAATCAAATTTCACGTTGTCAAAGTGCATACCCTCGGCTTGTATTGTGAATTTTTTCATGTATTTATATTAATTTTTCAAAAAATGACCAATATTGTCACAGTAACGTGACGGATTGGCCAACCTGCCCCGAGCACGGGGGAGGTTGGCCAAGTGGTTGGGGCAGGTTGGCCAATTAGGGAAAAAATCGTATGAAATTCAACAATAAAATTTTAAATTAACAAAAAAGACATCTGATACACGTATTCATCAATTACATGATTTTTTCAATCGAAGGCTACTATATACAAAATAATTATCACGTTTGAAAATTTTTTGTTCCTGTTACAGTGTATAGACATTCAAACTGCATCTACGCGTTTAAACTTCGATAGAGTGCTCTCTAATCTACCGTGAAGATCTCGGCAGCGATAAGGCTCCGAGTTTCACAGCAGGGAGCGAATTCCAGAAGCCTGGAAAGCCATTAACGCTTTGTCATTTTTGGGTTTGAGTCCCTCGAGGTTTCTACTTGATGGTGTTTCTACCCGTCTTATCGCTACTTGGATCGAGTATAATGTTAACTTAAGACCCCCGAGCCGAACACTCGATCGACGTCCAGCTGTACATTTTCTTGAACTCCATGTGGAATAAAAATTGCTTATTCGATTTCAGAGCATTGGCCAACCAGCCCCGGCCATGTTTTTCGCAATTATATTGATTTTTTAGGTTTAGGAATGTAAACCATTAATTCTAGCAATACTTCATTTTTAAGCTCATGGCATGAACAACTGAGATCCGTTTTTCGTTGGTTTGAATTCAATTATTGATTTAGAAAACGAAAAAATCGGAAAGTGGAAATTTTACAAACTCGAGTAGAGAACAGTTTTTCGGTTATGTTTTCGACACGCGTGAGCACAATGCAATAAAATTACACTGGAAGTCCTTTTACAACATATTACACTCGTATTTGGCGTGGTTGCCTTATGAACTTATCCGGTATTTAAAAACAAAGTATTAGTCTACCTGCCCCATTGGCCAACCAGCCCCGGTCTCCCCTACTCAAACACTTGTAAACACAGCGTGAACCGTATACGCGAAGTTTATGCGAACTGTTTACGTCAAATTTACATCAAATTTACGTAAACCTTTACGTTTACTATAGGGAGTTGGCAAGTGATCACTGAATTAGAAAAAAAAAGGGAAATTACGATTGACGCAAGTTTGAGTTAGGCGGAATTCCTTTGAAATGGTCTTTCGATGTTTCGAGCGAGTAACAAGAGAATGTGATTTCACAACTGTACATTAGAATTTTCGAAAATCGACGGGTAATATGTGATCCTTAGGATTCTGCGTTTTGCGCCGAAATATTGTTGCTGATGAGTTACCAGTGATTAATGCTGTGGTTCAAGGTGGGATGTAAAACATTCAATAATGCATATAAATAGTCTCATATAGAACTTTATATTTTTCAATTATTTAGTGCCGTGTTTTTTGTTCTCTAAGTGTGTCGTTTTCTTACAGTACAAAGTATATACAATCGTTGGAATCCGTTTTGTCTTTTTTTTTCATTACAATCGATGAGCGTCTTTCTCGGAAACAGTCCGTAACATGGCGAGATAAGACATTGATGACTTCAGAATCTTAAAAGTTGAAGGAATTTAGTAAATATTTTCAATATTGGGAAGGTTTCTACCTTTTTTCGGAAGTCCCTAATTTTTTAAGATGAACGCATATTTATTATACACTTCAGGGCAGTATATGTATATATAGTACATTATGTAACGGGGAGCGGAGGTATCTTATTTACGACGCGGCAGTTTTTGTGGCCAAGGCGTAGCCGAGGCGAAGTTTGAAGCCGCAAAAACTGCCGCAGAGTGAAAAAACATCCGCTTCGAGTTGCATACAGTACTTTTTCTGAAATTTGCGTGGAGAAATGGCGTTTGTCGTGCTTGAAAAGAGAAGCGGAGATCGGCCGCCATTTTGTTTCGTTCACATCCCTAGTATCTTTCTCTGCCGCTTTAAACACATTTCTCTGCCACCTTCTTCCCTACCGCTTTGAACCTTTCCCTATCGCCCACCAATCACCGTTCGGAATAGAGTCATTTCTTTTGAGAGTCAGGTTTTTAAGCACAGAAAGTGCCACTTCTCGGCACAGTGCAGAAAAAAATATTTTGTCATATTAGTTACATTATGTACTATTCTTATATAATTACTGAATTAATGATTTAGACTTACAGTGGACTTCCGTTTATATTGACGCTCGTTTATGTTGACTCTCGTTTAAGTTGACGATTTCCTCTTGTTTAAGTTGACTCGCGACTTCTTCTCGCCCCCCACGACGATAAATTCGGCAAATGAGAGAACGCTTGAATTTGCGGGAACCAATGAAATAATTTCTTTGGCTACTCCCTCTAATCTGACTAATCAGACGATAGGGGCGAGGAGTCAACATAGACAAATGTTTACTTTCCGAACCAGTCAACATAAACGAAAGTCCACTGTATTCAAATCGCTCTTTAAAACTCTCAATTCAGAAATCACGTAAAATACTAGTATAAAACACTAATATAATGAGTTACTCACAGTTGTGACAGTTGCGTTGCTTACAGTGGCCATTTTTGCTGCGGTTATTACGCATGGCTTTTGCGATCGGAGGATAAACAACTGAATAGCATGCCTTATGGCTTTTCCTTTGAAATCGTTATCGAACGAATGCCAAGAACCTTGGAAAGCTAAATCTCCCACGTTCATGCTTTCGGTGATTAGAACATTCGAAAATAAACCAGTGAATAAGAGTTGAATGATAGATGCAAAGAAAACGAACATACTCAAAACTTTCACAACCATTGTCGATTCATCGGAGATAACTTGAATACATAAACGTCAAGTACTTAGATTAGTTTTTGGGTTAGCAAAATGAAAGTAGGAGCAATTATCATCGCTTAGTCAAAATTCAAGTTTTGACTGAGAACAGTGGACTTTCATTTAGCTAAATGCTCGTTTACCTGAACAATTTTTGCTCTTTTAGCTAAAATCAAGCTCCTCCTTTTTCCTCTACTACTTTCATGCGAAAACGGACTCGAGGAACGTGATTTGAGAAAGATATTATTCTGCGCCCTTCTCTCACAGTGACAGCTAATGAGCGGTAACTTCGATAAATCTCCTTTATAAGCTGAAGTAGTGGTCGGGATTTTCCCTTGAATTTAGCTAAACGAATGTTCACACCGCGGAACGGTTCAGCTGAATGGAAGCCCCCTGTAGTTGATTGCAAAATTGCGAATACAAATGTGAAATTTCAGTAATTGACAAATGTATGGCTATTTCGTTCCATTTGCTATTTTAAACAATCGTGTCAGTTCGTGTGTGTTTGTGTGTTGGTTAGATGAGTTTGAGATTTCTGACATGTTGAATGCAATGAAACAATTTCTTTGCCTATTCCCTCTAATCTGACCAATCGACGATAAAGGCGAGGAGTCAACATAAACGAATGTTTACGTTCCAAACCAGTCAACATGAACGAAAGTCCACTGTATACCGACTTTGAGGAATGAGAAATCAATGGAAATATCGGTGAGAGTTGTGACCTTCTAGAAAAAAACGTCAAAGCAGGGAAATCTAAACGTAAGCAGGTTTTTTCCAGCCCTTCAACCAATTGGTTTCATGGCAGGCATGAATAAGCCGGCCTGGGGTCCGAAAAACAAAGGCACATATTGCGGTGATGCAACTAAGGTCACCACGCGCGATCGGTGCGAGAAGAGAGAAAAAACCGATGTGAAAATCCAATCCTGTTAGATTTTTGGGCGCGTTGTCGTGGCTACGCGATGTCGTGACGGCGTAAATTGAAATAATCGGAGTGCGAGAAAAAAAATGTGTGGTGCAAATGAACGAACATTTGCAGTTCATCACAGACCTAAAAAGTACTCAAAATTCAGAATCCCGAGAAATAACGGGTATTCTGAAAAAATCGGAATCCTGTAATTTCTTGGGATTTTTCGAAAATTTGGAAAATATTTGCCGTCAATTCCTAGATTCGGAATATTGCTGTGCGAAAACTTGATGAGTAATCCAGCTTGGTATTTCTAAATTTTTTTGAAACGCGACCTTTTTGTTCACCTTGAAACCCTACAAGGCAACAACATAAAGTTGCGAAACCAAGAGCTATGAATATTATCGTATTAAAATAGTCTTCTGCTGTTTCACTGAGTTCTATGAGGTAGCTATGTTGATGTATACATTCCTTGAAACGCTTATGTGCCTCATCAATACGATTTTCTTTATCTACGGTTTTATAAGGGTCATGTTCCGTGTACTCCTTTGTGATCCTCGTTATTTTTCTAGCTAATACACTATACTGAGCTCCTAAGTGTAAAATTATTGTAACGAAGAAAGCGTCATAACACACGGTTGAAATGCATACTTGAGCTATGAGGAAAATCTGTAAATAAGCGTAATAGCAAAGGTGATCAATTTGGACATGACATCTTCCACCCAAAAAATTAAACTTTCATGGGCTGCAGTTGAGTTGCAAATTTTTTAAGATAAAAATGGGCCTGCGCATTATTTTCTTGCAAGAAGTGATATGCTACAGTAGACTCTCGTTTATATTGACATTTTTCTCTTGGATATTGTTTTTGGTTTTGGTTATATACAGTGGACTTTAATTTATGTTGACTGGTTGGGAACGTCAACATTCGTTGAGTCTTTGCCTTTATCGTCTGATTTGTCAGATTTGAGGGAGTAGGTAAAAAAATTATTTAATTGGCTTACGCAAATTGAAGTGTTCTCTCATTTGCTGAGTTTATCGTGGTGGGGGGCGAGAAGAAGTCGTGGGTCATCAGAAGCGAGCGTCAACATGAACGAAAGTCCACTGTATATGGCTTAAGCGACAGAAGTCGCTGTACGCCAGTCTTCTTGACAAACGTCGTTATAGTCTTTTGGCTATAATGCCGAAACGTTGCAAACGCAATTTTGGATCATATGGAGAGTTTTTATGAGTTCGTTTGTGGGTGGGAGAGAGAGGATAGATTAGGAAATCCTCATAGATCATACAGTCCGGACTCGTTCATCGGAACAACCCAAAATTGAATGGCCTCGTTTATCGGAACGCGTTACGGGCTCACGCCGCTAGTCTCAGAGATTGCGTTTGATTAGTCGGAAAGTTGTAAGAGGGAATAATATTTAGAGAAAGCGTTTGATTGCTCCTTCGACCCAACAGCGATCGAGACCGCAATTGTAATTTGTTGACGCTTCGTGTGGCTGTCAATGGTGGGGGTAAGGAGAAAGATGGCGTGTTCTGATAAACGAGTCTCTGGCGTTCCGATAAACGAGTCCCGACTGTAGTTGTTGAGGTAGGTACTACGTAAGTTTGTGCCCTTTTAAATCTTGTAAACCAAACTGAACCTGACTGGAACGACATAGATTTTTGTAGTAGTGTTGAGAGTTCTTATTGCGACTGTGTGTGATTTTCAGAGCTTTTTTTGCGTAGTCGTCTGCAAATTCGTTTCCATGGACGCCTTTGGGTGAGGGGATTTACATGAATTCGACGTTTAAGTTTTCTTCTTTGCAGGTAGCTTCTCTCAGATATGTTGACTTGCGACTTCTTCTCCCCTCCCCCCCCCCCCACCACGATAAAGTCAGCAAATGATGGTTGATCAACCAACAAAAAATGGTTGATTAACCTCTTTGTCAGGGTGCTGGAGAAAGAAAATTGAAAGTATGTATACTCACTTGAATCGCATAACACACTTGATAAATCGGTGTCTCTAGCACAGAAAAAGGATAGTGAAATGAGAAAGGCAAGGCACGAATGGATTCATTTCTGTAAAAGTTTTCTGCAAAAACAATAATACCGCTGTCATGTAAATGAGAGGATTGTTTACACAGAATTTGTTCACAACGATTGCATAAAATAAGTATCGTTGGTTTCAAATCATAGCCAACTCATTAATGAATTATGCAAACGAGTTGTTAAACTATTGTTAGAAAATTTTACACTTATTATTTTCTTTAGATTGTTGTAATAAATTGTTAGTAACTAATTCGTAGTCTAATTTCTTGATTTTTTTAGTGAAGTTTTATTGGTTTTGTTCTCAGAAGGCGAATCGTTCATCAACTTCATTAATAGATTATTGAAAATTGTTGACCAACAATTTGTTTATGACAAAAAAATTGTTGTTCAACAGTTTTTAAGCTTTTTTATTGATAGCGAATTCGAAGCATCGTAAAATTAATATTGTTCATACAAATTTTGCTTATAACAAATGAATGAAATAACTTTTTATCTTAACAAACATTCAACTTGAATAAGTATGTGTTATGTGTTTCCTGAATACTAATTAACTGTTATCTCAACTATTAGATTAACAACTATTAGATTAACAAATTTGGATTAAAATCTCCTGCGAAAGTCCTAATACTATGAATATAAGCAGGGGGGGGGGGGGGGGGGGGGGGGGGGGGGGGGGGGGGGGCGCTTTGTCGTGTGTTACGTATTCCCGAAAAAATTTTTCAAAATACTCATGTCGGTTTGTGGATAAATAAAGTTCAGAATTATTATTCGAATTCTGATTACAACTCTGCATCCCTTACTTTAAAATGCGTACGAGTTCTCTTCGATAAAAAATATGAAAAAATGAGTTTTAATTACATAAGGGAATTTCCCTAAAATTTTGACCCCATTTTTTGATTAAAAAAAAAAAAAATTTTTTCTTCTAACAAGTGCATCCATTATGGAAATTGTATTTAGAATTTTGCATTTTCGAATCCTTCGAATCCAAACGAGTTTTCCGATAAACGAGTCCGGACTATACTTTCCCAATTCTTGGCATTTTTGGATCGCACTTATTCTATGGCGTTTCAAAACAGTATTCGCGAAAAAAATTTTAGCATTTTGGAAACCTCACATTCGATAATAAAGATTTTCGTCGTGCACATATACTCTGGTCGGAAAAATGGTATGTTGGGAAATTTTTCGGACAAATAAACGGTAATCGGTTAGTATCCCCATAAATAAGACATCACTTACCAATTACAGGTCTGGTTGCATATAGCATAGCGGTCGTCACGCATGAAGTAATATAAGCATATATGCCCAGCAAACCCGCTCTGTCGTATCGCAAAATATTCTCATAGGTTGGCGTATCATAATCATTGAGCCAAAATTCGCGATCGAAAGAAGCGCAGAGATATTCAAAGGTACGAGAGTTCACCGATCGCACGGTCATTTTAGCTGCGAGCAAGAATACGATACAGCAACTGACGATATTGTCTACAGCTCTCTATGAAAATATCATTCGAAACCAAATTTTCAGTCAAATAAATTTCTACTCATTTGGGTGGGCGTACGGGGTCAGAATTTTTTCCGAGAGTCAGGCGGATTCCGAGTTTTGTAATACATATTCGAAGTCGGGAATATACATACAATTATTGCTGAAGACACTGAAATTTGAAATGTTTGAATACCCCATTTCGTGAATTGGCTGACAATTTTAAAAATGGTGAATTTGAAATGGAAAATTTTACTATTCAACTAGTGCACTATGAATAATTGATATATATTATTGCATTGTAAATTGTTTCAGTAATTTATAATAATCGCGAAAATCCCTGATGTTGGAGTGTTGAAAATTACCGAAAGTTCGGGATCCCGCACACCCCTCTAATAATTTCTAATTATCTCAAACACTGACGGATATATTAGATTGGAAGACTAGGTACGTATCGTAAACTTGAGTCTCAACTGCTATCGCAATGGTTAACCAGTTCCAAACTTTTATAAAGACTTCCATACGTTTATAGCGTACAGAATCGT
This sequence comes from Platygaster equestris, assembly GCA_030522785.1. Taxonomy (NCBI): domain Eukaryota; kingdom Metazoa; phylum Arthropoda; class Insecta; order Hymenoptera; family Platygastridae; genus Platygaster; species Platygaster equestris. The sequence goes on along the minus strand of JAPYZK010002693.1, from coordinate 4,389 downwards.
CGTATCCATGTCCCAAAACTATCAGGCCTTTTTTCATGATTCGAATCAAAGGAAACTCCGGGTTTTTCATTATTTCTATTTTCGAATGATTGGAGATATGTGTAATCGCGGCAATTTCATTGCCATTACTCGCCCTACACAGAAATTACTTCTGCCATTTATATTATCTGCATTCGTCATTATCTTAAAGACGTGATTCGAGTTTGCAAACAATAACCGGCCATTTAAATTTGTTCTCATGGGGATACATGCGTGCATAGAATAATTATTTTTCTGCACCCCTGAGAATATTTAATGCAGTGGAAAAGCCCGCAATCATTTAGAGTTATTCTTCGGTGCTTCCGTATTTTTTTATCGAGCTTTTAGGATTGATTTCCAGATACACTAAACTCGCGAATTCAGACGCGAATTCGGAAACAGTATCTAATGGTCAGTCACTCGTTGCGGACTGCAGCAAAATCATTTCAAAAAGGTGTGATCTTTGAAATTTCAGTCCGGGAAATGGCTGCTAAGGAGTTGTCCGAAATTTCAAGGAACACTCTGTATGCTTCAGTACATACTATGTGCTATGACTTCTCTTTCGTTGCAATAGTTCTACACATATCAGCTCAGTATATAGCGCTCTATCTCACAAAATGTCTGTTATTACAAATGAATACAACAAGCGCGATCCGTATAAAACTTTGGATGACCAAGAAAGTGTCAAGAAGGCTTACAATAAGATCAGGGACTGTGAAAAACAACAAATTCATCTGATTGAGCTCAGCAGAATGGTAGAGTACTTTTTCAGACCCATATTACTCCCGGTTCTTGGTCTCGGATGTATTGTTCGTTGTCTCGCAGGTTTTCAAGGTGAAAAAAGGGTAACATCCACGTACCGAAAGCTCGTGCTCTCATTGAATTTTCTTTCCGTCTCTTTCTGATTTTTCCCATTAGCTTATTGTCATATTGTCGTCTACTTTTTTTCTTCTTCGAGAACTGGGAAGTATGTATAAGAATTCACTGTCACCTTTCTTTATACGTTAGGGGTCGTGCACTTAATACGTCACACGATTTTTAGCCATTTTTTACCCCCCCCCATGTCCCACATCGTCACAAAGATCAGACCCCCCCCCCCCCCTCTTTTTTCAACTCTGAAATCCCTAGGAAACTTGAAGTTGTCATCTGAAAAATTTTCAGAAATATAACGGTCACATTCTAAAATTCTGTGTTCTTCAATTTTGAAACATATGAAATCGAAAGTTTCTTTTCAAAAACTAAAAAATGAAACAATCTTCAATAAGCTGTGCAAATTCTTGGGAAAAATCTGTATTTTCCAAATCATTCAATTTGGAGGTTCTAGAAGAAAGAAAAAATTTCACAAGCCTCAAGTTCATAATTACAAGAATGCTGAAAATTTTTTCGGAAGCTCTAGAATTCCCAAATATTTCAGTCGCAAATTTTGAAAAGCATAAAATATTAAAAAATCGAAGTACAGGAAACTTCCATTTATCTCAACCATTTAGCGATGTAAACATTCGTTTAGATAAACTCAGGGGAAATCCCTGCCATCGCAAGGAGATTTCTCGAAGTGTTCGCTCATTGGCTGTCACTTTGAGAGAAGGGCGCAAAAAATATTGTTCTCCAATCACATTCATCGAGTCTGTTTTCACTTGAAAGTAGTGGAGGGAACAGGGGAAGCTCAAGTTTAGATAAATAAGTAAAAAATCGTTTAGATAAACGAGTGTTTAGATGGACGAGGGTTAAAATAAATGGAAGATCCCTGTAAAAAAATTAAAAAATTACATAATTCGAAAATGACGGGAATGAAAAAATGCCGATAGTTTAATTTTCACTGAAACAAAAGCAAGAACCCCGCTCTTGAGCAAATCCTGCGCACGGGCATGGGTTAAAGTGAAAAACAATGGGTACAATTGGAACCCGCGATTTGATCTTCCGACAAGATGTGCCTCTTACCTGCTCATATTGAGTTTCAAGGAGATATTCTGTCCGCATTTATTCATTCAAGTTACGTTCGATGAATCGACAGTGGCTGTGAAAGCTTTAGTTTTCTTTGCTTCTTGTATCGACCTCGTATTTTTGGGTGTATTCTCGAATGTTTCAATCACCGAAAGCACAAACATAGGGGACACAGCTTTTCAAGGCTCTTGGTTCTTTTTCGCCAATGATCTCAAAGGCAGAGCGATGAAGCACTGTTACCACTTATTGATTCTTCGGTCGCAGAAACTGTGCGTTATAACAGCTGGGAAAATGATGATTGCGTGCAACCAAACCGTGACGAACGTAAATATCCATTTCTCAAATATTGTCTCTGACCCGCGATTTTTAAAATGCATGACGGAAAGTCGGAATAGATTTCGTTCGGCTCAAGTCTAGAATTCGATGAATGATGATACAACCCAGTCAACCAGGGACGTCACTGTGACGTCAAAACAGCCGTCTTTGGTGACATTACAGCGACATCACCGCAACGTCACGATGATGTCACTTCCGAATACTATGAAAATCCTCCTCCGAAATATTATCCCGAGAAATGCATGTAAACGCGAATTCTAAATTTTTTGGTTGATCATTAAATTTTTTCGACGTGACGTTATTATGTCGTCACAGTGACGTCAACAAAGGCGGCCATTTTTACGTCACTGTAACGTTCCTGGTTTACTGAGAAGCGTTAGAAATACAGTAGATTCACGTTTATGTTGGCGATTTTCTCTTGGATATGTTGGCTCGCGACTTCTTCCTCGCCCCCCACCACGATAAACTCAGCAAATAGGAGAGCCATGAAGAACTAGAATTTCTATTTCTTCATGGAGAGAGCGCTTGAGTTTGCGGGAACGGATGAAATAATTTCTTCACGTACTCCGTCTAATCTGACCAATCGGATATAAGGACAGGGAGTCATAAAAGAATTTTTACGTTCCGAGCCAGTCAACATAAAGAAAAGTCTACTGTACCAATTCGTAGTACCATTTGGATTTATCATATGTGCCAATGTATTGACATTATTTTTCTTTTAAGATTTTGAAAACGTCGATGTCTCATCTCATCATGTTGCGCACTGTTTCCGGAAAGGACGGAGCGGTCGAAACAGATGATTGATAACACGACCTCGAAATAAGAAGAACATCAATTTGAATGAAAACAGCGAAACCTGAGAAGTGAAATAAACCTACACGTACACAAATATTGAGTAATAAAAAATAGACAGTATGTTATAATGTAATCCGAAAATCAGTACAATTTTGAGAGATGAGTGAAAATTGCGGTCGAATATCTGAATTTCATCCAGCGCCGTGGAAAAAGTGAAAAAAGTCATTTTTCGAACTCACTTTTTCCACGTTTTCAATCAAATAAAGTTCGCAAATGTTTGTTTTGTTCAAAATAAAAAAAACTCGACACGAAAAAAGTTTCTGGTCAGGGGTGAAAAAAGCCGATGTACATATTTTTCAACTGACGCGCACTTAAAAACTCGAGGATTTCATTCCTCGAAATTCTCCATATGCGTATGATGAAGTAAGTATTGGAACTGATAAAAGTTTATGTCTACCATCAATTGGTCCTCACGAAGACGCGTTTGAGTGCGAGCTGCCCACCACACGTCTTTTTATTGAAGAGCGACATAATTTGGTTCAGTGAATAATGAATTGCTCACCTAACGAAAAGCTGACTTTACAATAGTTGGTTGAAATTCGGTATGGAATATTAAAATCCCTTACTGATATTCAAGAGTTTGATTATTAAGTAGAATCCTAAGTTTCTTGACGACAGACTTCGAATATTAATTCTTTGGAATAACCAAAAGAAAGAAATGAATTAATTTATCAGAATTCGTAAATTTCGAACTCGCAGTTACATATATACATATTTTCCATGGAGTGATGAAAATATACGGAAATTAGGAACATACTCTCAAAATCAGAACATCGACCGTCGAAATTTCAGTAAGTACATATATATTATTATACCTACAGTGGACTTTCGTGTATGTTGACTCTCGTTTATGTTGACGATTTCCTCTTGTTTATGTTGACTCGCGACTTCTTCTCGCCCCCCACCACGATAAACTCAGTAAATGAGAGAACGCTTGAATTTGAATCGAATGAATATCACTCACCAATAACGCGACTTAAATCAATTCGAGTCAGTACACCACCTTACAGAAAACATGAATGCCGGCAAAGTAAAAAGTAAAGTCAACAAAACATATCGAGAACTTAGAAACAACGAAATCAACGTAAATTCAATAGAGCTAACCTCGCCTAGAGAAATTCGGAAAGCCATAACTAAACTTAAACCAAAAAAAGCTCCAGGGGGTGACAATATTCAAAATATCCTACTTAAAAATATTACCAAAAAAGCACTAGTACAGCTAACTTACATTTTTAATGC
>JAPYZK010002692.1:13466-24300 GCA_030522785.1 Platygaster equestris | reverse complement strand
TGTCCCTGTCCCTGTCTTCGTCTCTGTCTCTGTCTCTGTCTAATAATATGTCTTTGTTTCTGTCTCTGTCTCTGTCTTGGTCTCTGTCTCTGTCTCTGTCTAATAATATGTCTTTGTTTCTGTCTCTGTCTCTGTCTTGGTCTCTGTCTTTGTCTCTTTCCATATCTCTGTTTTTATCTCTGCCTTTACCTCTGTATCTTTTTTGTCTTTGTCTCTGTCTCTGTCTCTGCCTCTGTCTCTGTCTCTGCCTTCGTCACTCTCTTTGTCTATGTCGTTGTGTCAGTCTCGGTCTCAGTCTCAGTCTCAGTCTGAGTCTCAGTGCCAGTCTTAGATTTAGTCCTAGTCTTATTCTTTGTCTTTGTTGCTGTTTTTTTTTCTGTCTCTGTCTCTGTCTTTGTGTCCGTCTCTGTCTTTGTCTCTGTCTTTGTTTCTGTCTGTGTATCTGTCACTGTCTCTGCCTCTGTCTCTGTCCCTGTCTCTGTCTCTGTCTATCTCTCTGTTCCCGTCTGTGTCTTAATCTCTGTTTCTGTCTCTGGTTTCGTCTCTGTCTCAGTCTCAATGCCAGATCTAGTTCCAGTCTCAGTCCCGGTCTCATTTTCAGCCTCTGTCTCTGTCTTTGTCTCTGTCTCTGTCTCTGTCTTTGTTTCTCTCTTTTTCTTTGTATCTGTCTCTTTCTCTGTGTCTGTCTTTGTCTCTGTCTCTGTCTCTGTCTCCGTCGATGTCTCAGTATCATTCTCGGTCTCAGTCTCAGTCTCAGTCCCAGTGCAAGTTCTTGTTCTAGTCTCAGTTACAATTCCATTCTTAGCCTCGTTCTATGTCTCTGTCTCCATCTCTGTCGCTCTATATGTCTGTGTCTCTGTCTCTACCTTTGTCTCTGTCTCAGATGCAGTCTCAGTGGCAGTTTTAGTCTCAGTCTCTGTCTCAGTCTAAGTCTCAGTGTCAGTATTTGTCTTTGTCTCTGTTTCTTTCTCTGTCTCTGTCCCTGTTTCTGTCTTTTTTTCTGTCTCAGTATCTGTCACTGTCTTTGTCTCTGTCTCTGTCATTGTCTCTGGCTTTGTGTTTGTCTCTGTCTTTGTCTATGTCTGATTATATGTCTCTGTCTCTGTCTCTGTCTCTGTCTTTGTCTCTGTCCCTTTCTTTGTCTCAGTCTCTGTTTTTGTCTTCGTCTCCGTCTCTATCTCCCTGTCCTTTGTCTTTGCCTCTGTCGCTGTCTTTTTTCATGTCTATGCTTCTGGCTCTGCCTTTGCTCCTGCATCGTCCTATGTCTTTTTCTCTATCTCAGTTTCTGTCACCGTCTCTGTTTCTGTCTCTTTCTATGTCTTTTACCCTGCCTTTTTATCTGTCTTTGTCTACGTCTCTGTCTCTGTCTCTGTCTCTGTCTTTGTCTATGTTAATGTCTCTGTCTCTGTCTCTGTCCTTCTCTTCGTCTCTGTCTCTGTCCCTGTGTCTGTCTCTGTCTTTTTTTTCTTGTCTTCGTCTCTGTCTCTGTCTCTGTCTTCGCTACGTCTTCCTCTCTGTCTCTGTCTTAGTCTCTGTCTCTGTTTATGTCTGTGTCTCCGTCTCTGTCTCTGTTGCTGACTCTGTCTCTGTCTCAGTCTTTGTCTCTGTCTCTGCCCTTGTTTCCGTCTTATTCTCTGTTTAAGTCTCTGTCTCTGCCCTTGTTTCCGTCTTCTTCTCTGTTTACGTCTCTGTTTCTGTCTATGTCTTTGTCTGTGTCCTAATCTCTGTATCTGTCTCTGTCTATATCTTTGTCTCCGTCCCTCTTTCTGTCTCTGTCTCTGGCTCTGTCCTCGTCTCTGTCTCTGTCACTGTCAGTGTCACTTTCACTATTACTGTTACCGTTGCTGTCGCTGTCGCTGTAGCTGTCAATGTCGCTGTCGCTGTCGCTGTCGCTGTCGCCGTCGTCGTCGCCGTCGCTGTCGCTGTCGTCGTTGCTGTCGCTGTTGCTGTCACTGTCGCTGTCGCTGTCACTATCGCTGTCGCTGTCACTGTTACAGTCACTGTCACTGTCACTTTCACTGTCACCGTCACTGTCACAGTCTTTGCCTCTAGCTCTTTCTCTGTCTAGATTTCTGTCTTTGTCTCTGCTGATGTCTCTGTCTCATTCACTGTATTGTCTTTTGTCTTTGCTTTTGGCTTTGCCTTCGCTTTTGGATCTGCATATGTCATTGTCTCTATCTTCGTATCGGTCTATGTCGCCGTCTCTGTCTCTGTCTCTGTCTTCGTATTTTCTCTGACTCTCTCTTTGTCTCTGTCACTGTCTCTGTCTCGGTGTTTGTCTTTGTCTTTGTCTCTGTAACTGTCTCTGTCTCCGTCTCTGTCTTCGTCTCTGTCTTATTTTCTGTCTCTGTCTCAGTCCTTGTCTATGTCTATGTCTTCGTCTCTGTCTCTGTCTCTGTCTCTGTTTGCGTCTTTGACTTTGTCTTAGTCTTTGTCTCTGTCTCTGTCTCTGTCTTTGTGTCTGTCTAAGTCTATGTTTCTGTCTCTGTCGCTGTCTCTGTCTCTCTCTTTCTCTTTCTCGTTGTTTCCTGTCTCTGTCTTTGTCACTGTCAATGTCACCGTCAATGTCACTGTCACTGTCACTGTTACTGTCACTGTAACCGTAATGTTTACTGTCACTGTCTCTGTCTCTGTCTCTGCCTCTGTCTCTGTCTCTGTCTCTGTCCCTATCTTCGTCTCTGTCTCTGTCTTCGTCTCTGTCTCTGTCCCTATCTTCGTCTCCGTCTCTGTCTCTGTCTTAGTCTCTGTCTTAGTCTCAGTCTCAGTCTCTGTTTCTGTTTCTGTCTTCTTCTCTGACTCTGTCTATGTCTCTGTCTCTGTTTATGTCTCTGTCTATGTCTATGTCTCTGTCTTTGTCTCTGTCTCTGTCTCTGTTTCTGTCTCTTCCTCTGTCCTTGTCTCTGTCTCTGTCTCTGTCTCTGTCTCTGTCTATGTCTCTGTCTCGGTCTCTGTCTCTGTCTCTGTCTCTGTCTCTGTCTCTGTCTCTGTCTCTGTTTCTGTCCTTGTCTCCGTCCCCGACTCTGTCTCTGTCTTAGTCTTAGTCTCAGTCTATGTCTCTGTCCCTCTCCTACTGTCTTCGTCTATTTTTCTGTCTTTGTCTCTGCCTTAGTCTCTGTCACTGTTTTTGTCACCGTCTTTGTCTGTGTCTCTGTCTCTGCCTTTGCGTCACTGTCTGACGATGACCATTACTTTATATATGCAAGTATCACACTCACAATCACATTTATATTTTCCGTCTTAATCTTGAGTATAACTAACAGTGTTTGTCTAGTCTATGTCACAGACAGAATTATAGTATCATTTCAGACATTAATTGCTGCCTCAGTCTTTGTATCTGTATGCTTTTTGCTCTCATCTTTAGCAATGTTATTTTAATCAGTAACTGAAATACCATCCATTATTGTATCTTTGAATATACGATCATTTACAGTGCCATCAATTCAAGTATCTGTACTAGTAAGTTTCCCACCAGGATGAACATCGTTTTTGATATAACGAGCATTATGAGAATATATACTCATCGACAATATTGATTAAACTGAACACTGACGTATATGTTCGCATTTCAAGCACAAATTCAAGAAATCGGTATAAGTGGAAAATATGTCGACAATATGGAAATATTGTCACTGTATCAATATTGTGCGAATCAAGTGTAACGTTGCAGCTAGAGCATTCTTACATTATATTGGATATTTAAGAATTCCGAGGCAGTAATATTATGCACGGAAAAAAAAGCTTTTTGAAAAAACAAATACTACAGGATAAAAAAGCGGCGCACGCGAATGTGATATTTAAATGTTCGACAATATACTTGATTTTCAAATTTTTTCGAGACTAACCAAAATTATGAAATCTATAAATTATCCGACAATCTGCGTAATTTTGTATTTGTGTACGAATTCACATAACGGTATTATTAAAATTGTCTATTATCATGTATATATAGATATTTAGAAAAACTTCGAAATATCGAAGATATTTGAGGAAATATCCATTATTGTGATGATAAGATAATGTGTCAGTCTCTGTCTCTGTCTCTGTCTGTGTCTCTGCCTCTGTCTCTGTCTCTGTGTCTGTCTCTGTCTCTGTCTCTGTCACTTTCTCTGTCTCTGTCTCTGTCTCTGTCTCTGTCTCTGTCTCTGTCTCTGTCTTTGTCACTGTCTCCGCCTTCGTCTCCGTCTCTGTCTCAGTCTCAGTCTCAGTCGCAGTCTCAGTCGCAGTCTTAGTATCAGTCTCAGTCTCAGTCTCAGTCTCAGTCTCAGTATCAGTCCTAGTCTCTGTATCTGTCTCTGTCACTGTCTCTGTCTCTGTCTCTGTCTCTGTCTCTGTCTCTTTTTCTGTCTCTGTCTCTGTCTATGCCTTTGTCTCTGTCTCTGTCTCTGTCCCTATCTTCGTCTCCGTCTCTGTCTATGTCTCAGTCTAAGTCTCAGTCTATGTCTCTGTCTCTCTCTCTATGTCTCTGTCTATTTTTCTGTCTCTGTCTCTGTCTCTGTCCCTCTTTCTGTCTCCGCCTCTGTCTGTGTCTCTGTCTCTGCCTCTGCCTCAATGTCTGACGATGAATAAATCTTAATATATGCAACAAACACAATTATTTTCAAATTTCTTCGAGACTAACAAAAATTATAAAATCTATATATTATTCAACATGCAGCGTAATTTTGTATTTGTGTGCGAATTCACATAACGGTATTATTAATATTTTCTATTATCATGTATATACGGATAATCCACGAAACTTTGAAATATATAGGATATTTGAGGAAATATCCATTATTGTGATGATGAAATAATGTGTCTGCCTTTGTTTATGTCTCTGTCTCTGTCCCTGTCTTTGTCTCTGTCTCTGTCTCGGTCTCTGTCTCTGTCCTTGCCTCTGTCTCTGTCTCTGTCTCTGTCTCTGTCTCTGTCTTTGTCTCTGCCTCTGTCCCTGTCTCTGTCTCTGTCTCTGTCTCTGTCTCTGTCTCTGTCCCTATCTTCGTCTCCGTCTCTGTCTCTGTCTCAGTCTCAGTCTCAGTCTATGTCTCTGTCTCTCTCTCTATGTCTCTGTCTATTTTTCTGTCTCTGTCTCTGTCTCTGTCTCTCTTTCTCTCTCCGTCTATGTCTGTTTCTCTTTCTCTGCCTCTGCCTCAATGTCTGACGATGACTAAATCTTAATATATGCAACAATCACAATTATTTTCAAATTTTTTCGAGACTATCAAAAATTATAAAATCCATATATTATCCGACATGCGACGTGATTTTGTATTTGTGTGCGAATTCACATGACGGTATTATCAATATTTTCTATTATCATGTATATATGGATAGTCCACGAAACGTTGAAATATGGGTGATATTTGAAGGAATATCCATTATTGTGATGATGAGATAATGTGTCTGCCTCTGTCTCTGTCTCTGCCTCTGTCCCTGTCTCTGTCTCTGTCTCTGTCTCTGTCTTAGTCTCTGTCTTTGTCTCTGTCTCTGTCTCTGTCGCTGTCTCTGTCTCTGTCTTTGTCTCTGCTTCTATCTCTGTCTCAGTCTGAGTCTCTGTCTTTGTCTCTGTCTTTGTCCCTGTCTCTGTCTCTGTCTCTGTCTCGGTCTCTGTCTCCGTCTCTGTCTCTGTCTTTGTCTCTGTCTCTGTCTCTGTCTCTGTCTTTGTCTCTGTCTCTGTCCCTGTCTCTGTCTCTGTCTGTGTCTCGGTCTCTGTCTCCGTCTCTGTCTTTGTCTTTGTCTCTGTCTCTGTATCTGTCTCTGTCTATGTCTTTGTCTCTGTCTCTGTCACTGTCTCTGTCTCTGTCCCTGTCTGTGTCTTTGTCTTTGTCTCTGTTTTTGTCTCCGTCTATTTCTCCGTCTCTGTCTTTGTCTCTGTCTCTGTCTCTGTCTCTTTTTCTGTCTCTTTCTCTGGCTCTGTCTTTGTCTCTGTCTTTGTCTCTGTCTATGTCTCTGTCTCTGTCTCTGCCTTTGTCTCTGTCCCTGTCTATGTCTCTGTCTCTGTTTCTGTCCCTGTCTCCGTCTCCGACTCTGTCTCTGTCTCAGTCTTAGTCTCAGTCTATGTCTCTGTCTCTCTCACTGTATCTGTCTATTTTTCTGTCTTTGTCTCTGTCTTTGTCTCTGTCTCTGTTTTTGTCTCTGTCTTTGTCTGTGACTCTGTCTCTGTCTTTGCCTCAATGTCTGACGATGACCTTTTTTTTCTATATGCAAGTATTACAATTACAATCACATTTATATTTCCGTCTCAATCTCGAGTACAACTGATAGTGTTTGTCTAGTCTCTGTCACAGACACAGTCATAGTATCAGTTCGGACATGAATTGCTGCCTTAGTCTTTGTATCTGTATGCTTTTTCGTATCGTCTTCAGCAATGTCATTGGTATCAGTAATTGGAATACCATCTATTATTGTATCTTTGACTATACGATCATTTACAGTGCCATCAATCCAAGTATCTGTACTAGTGAGTTTCCCACCAGGATGAACATCGTTTTCAATATAACGAGCATTATGAGAATATATACTAATGGACAATATTGATAAAACTGAACACTGACGTGTATGTTCGCATTTCAAGCACAAATTCAAGAAATCGGTATAAGTGGAAAATATTTCGACAACATGGAAATATTGTCACTGTATCAATATCGTGCGCAACAAGTGTAACGTTGCAGCTATAGCATTTTTACATCATATTGGATATTCAAGAATTCCAAGGCAGTAATATCATCTACGGAGAAAAAAGCTTTTTGAAAACACAAATACTACAGAATGCAGATGCGGCGCACGCGAATGTGATGTTTCTCAAATGTTCGAAAATTTACTTCTTTTTAAAATTTTTTCGAGACCTTCAAAAATTATAAACTCTATATATTATCCGACAATTAGCGTAATTTCGTATTTGTGTACGAATTTATATAGCGGTATTATTAAAGTTTCCTATTATCATGTATCTACAGATATTCCACGAAACTTTGAAATATGGAGGATATTTTAGGAAATATCTATTATCGTGATGATAAGATAAAGTGTCTGCCTCTGTCTCTGTCTCTGTCTCTGTCTCTGTCTCTGTCTCTGTCTCTGTTTTTGCCTCTGCCTCTGCCTATGCCTCTGCCTCTGTCTCTGTCTCTGTCTTTGTATCTGTCTCTGTATCTGTCTCTGTCTCTGTCACTGTCTCCGTCTCCGTCTCCGTCTCTGTCTCCGTCTCAGTCTCAGTCTCAGTCTCAGTCTTAGTCTCAGTCTCAGTCGCAGTCTTAGTCTCAGTCTCAGTCTCAGTCTCAGTTTCAGTCGTAGTCTCTGTTTCTGTCTCTGTCCTTGTCTCTGTCTCTGTCTCTTTCTTTGTCTCTGTCTCTGTCTTTGTCTCTGTATCTGTCTCTGTCTCTGTCCCTATCTTCGTCTCCGTCTCTGTCTCAGTCTCACTGTCACTCTCAGTCTATGTCTCTGTCTCTCTCTCTCTCTGTCTCGATCTATTTTCCTGTCTTCGTCTCTGTCTCTGTCTCTGTCTCTCTCTCTGTCTCCGTCTCTGTCTGTGTCACTGTCTCTGTCTCTGACTCAATGTCTAACGATAACTAAATCTTAATATATGCAACAATCACAATTATTTACAAATTTTTTCGAGACTTGCAGAAATTATCAAATCTATATATTATCCGACAATCAGCGTAATTTTGTATTTGTGTACGAATTCACATAACGGTATCATTAATATTTTCTATTATCATGTATATATAAATAATCCACGAAACTTTGAAATATAGAGGATATTTGACGAAATATTTATTATTGTGTTTATGAGATAATGTGTCTGCCTCTGTCTCTGTCTCTGTCTCTGTCCCTGTCTCTGTCTCTGTCTCTGTCTATGTCTCGTTCTCTGTATCTGTCTCTGTCTCTGTCTCTGTCACTGTCTCCGTCTCTGTCTCTGTCTCTGTCTCTGTCTCTGTCTTTGTCTCTGTCTCTGTCTCTGTCTCAGTCTTAGTCTCTGTCTCTGTCGCTGTCTCTGTCTCTGTCTATGTCTCTGTCTCTGTTTATGTCTTTGTCTCTGTCTTTGTCTATGTCGCTGTTTCTGTCTCTGTCTCTGTCTCTTTTGCTGTTTCTGTCCCTGTCCCCGTCTCCGACTCTGTCTCTCTCTCAGTCTCAGTCTCAGTCTATGTCTCTGTCTCTATCTCTCTGTCTCTGTCAATTTTTTGTCTTTGTCTCTGTCTCTGTCTCCGTCTCTGTTTTTGTCTCCGTCTCTGTCTGTGTCTCTGTCGCTGTCATTGCCTCAATGTATGACGATGACTATTTCTTCATATATGCAAGTATCACAATCACAATCACATTCATATTTTTCGTCTTAATCTCGAGTATAACTCACAGTGTTTGTCTATTCTATGTCACAGACACAGTCATAGTATCAGCTCTGACATCAATTGCTGCTCCAGTATTCGTATCTGTATGCTTTTTTGTATCGTCTTCAGCAATGTTATTCTTATCAGTAACTGGAATACCATCCATAATTGTATCTTTGTTAATACGATCATTTACAGTGCCATCAATTCATGTATCTGTACTAGTGAGTTTTCCACCAGGATGAACATTGTTTCCAATATAACGAGCATTATGAAAATATATACTTATCGACTATATTGATCAAACTAAACACTGACGTATATGGTCGCATTTTAAGCACAAATTCAAGAAATCGATATCATTGGGAAATATTTCGACAACATTGGAATATTGTTACTGTATTAATATTGTGCGAATCAAGTGTAACGTTGCAGCTATAGCATTTTCACATCATATCGGATATACAAGAATTCCGAGGCAGTAATACCATCCACGGAGAGAAAAGCTTTTCGAGAAAACGAATACTACAGAACAAAAAAGCGGCGCACGCGAATGTAATATTTCTCAAATGTTCGACAATATACCTTATTTTTAAATTTTTCCGAGACTAACAAAAATCATAAAATTTATTTATTATTCGACAATCAGCGTAATTTTGTATTTGTGTACGAATTCACATTACGGTATTATAAAAATTTTCAATTATCATGTATATATGGATATTTCACGAAACTTTGAAATATGGAGGATATTTGAGAAAATATCCATTATTGTGACAATGAGATAATGTGTCTGCCTCTGTCTCTCTCTCTGTCTCTGTCTCTGTCTCTGACTCTGTTTCTTCCTCCGTCTCTGTCTCCGTCTCCATCTCCGTTTCTGTCTCCGTCTCAGTCTTAGTCTAAGTCTCAGTCACAGTCTCGGTCTCAGTCTTAGTCTCAGACTCTGTCTCTGTCTCTGGTTCTGTCTCTGTCTCTGTCTCTGTCTCTGTCTCTTCCTCTGTCTCTGTCTCTGTCTCTCTCACTGTCTATGTCTATGTCTCTGTCTCTGTCTTTGTCTCTGTTTCTGTCTCTGTCTCTGTCTTTTTCTCTGTTTCTGTCACTGTCTCTGTCTCGTTCTCTGTCTCTGTCTTTGTCTTTGTCTCTGTCTCTGTCTCTGTCTCTATTTCAGTCTCAGTCTCAGTTTCAGTCTCAGTCTCAGTCTCATAATCAGTCTTAGTCTCAGTCTAAGTCTGAGTCTCAGTGTCTGTCTCTGTCTCTGTCTCTGTCGCTGTCATTGTCTCTGTCTCTATCTCTGTCGCTCCCTCAGTCTCTGTCTCTGTCTCTGTCTCAGTCTCTGTCTCTGTCTCTGTCCGTGTCCCTGTTCCGGTCCCTGTCCCTGTCCCTGTCCCTGTTCCTGTCCCTGTCGTTGTCCCTGTCCCTGTCCCTGTCCCTGTCCCTGTCCCTGTCCCTGTCACTTTCTCTGTCTCTGTCACTGTCCTCGTCCATGTCTCTGTCTCTGTCCCTGTCCCTGTCCCTGTCTTTGTCTTTGTCTCTGTCCCTGTCCCTGTCCCGTTCCCTGTCCTAATCTCTGTCCTTGTCCCAGTCCCTGTCCCTGTTTCTGTTCCTGTCCCTGTCCTTGTCCCCGTCCCTGTCCATGTCCCTGTGCCTGAGCCTGTCCCCTTTCCTGTCCCTGTCCCTGTCCTTGTCCCTGTCCCTGTCCCTGTCCCTGTTTTTTTCTCTGTCTTTGTCTCTGTCTCTGTCTCTGCCTCTGTCTCGGTCTCTGTCTCTGTCTCCGTCTCTGTCTTTGTATCTGTCTTTGTTCTGTCTCTGTCTCTGTCACTGTCTCTGTCTTTGTCTCTGTCCCTGTCTCTGACTGTGTCTATCTCTCTGTCCCTGTCTCTGTCTTAGTCTCTGTTTCTGTCTCTGGTTTTGTCTTCGTCTCAGTCTCAGTGCCAGTTCTAGTTCCAGTGTCAGTCCCGGTCTCATTTTTAGCCTCTGTCTCTATCATTGTCTCTGTCTCTGTCTCTGTCTCTGTTCCACTTTTTTTCTCTGTATCTGTTGCTTTCTCTTTGTCTGTCTTTGTCTCTGTCTTTGTCTCTGTCTTCGTCGCTGTCTCAGTATCAGTCTCGGTCTCAGTCTCAGTCTCAGTCCCAGTGCAAGTTCTTGTTCTAGTCTCAGTTACATTCCCATTCTTAGCCTCGTTTAATGTCTCTGTCTCTATCTTTGTCTCTCTATATGTCTCTGTCTCTGTCTCTCTCTCTGTCTCTGTCTCAGATTCAGTCTCAGTGACAGTCTCAGGCTCAGTCTCTGTCTCAGTCTTAGTCTCAGTGTCAGTATTTGTCTTTGTTTCTGTCTCTTTCTCTGTCTCCGTCTCTGTTTCGCTCTTTCGTCCGTCCCAGTATCTGTCTCTGTGTTTGTCTCTGTCTATGTCGTCGTCTCTGTCTTTGTGTTGGTCTCTGTCTCTGTTTATGACTGATTATATGTCTCTGTCTCTGTCTCTGTCTCTGTCTTTGTCTCTGTCCCTTTCTTTGCCTTAGTCTCTGTTTTTGTCT